>CANYBF011108308.1:0-15103 GCA_948192965.1 Dalechampia spathulata
CAAGGAATCCAGCTTTTCATTCCAAGTCAAAGCACATACGAGTCCAGTATCACTTCGTTTGAGAGAAAGTGGAAGATGGCACAGTGGATATGCAGAAAATTCATACCAAAGACAATCTGGCAGACTTTATGACAAAAGCAGTTAATACAAACAAGTTTATCTGGTGTCGATCCTCTAGTGGCCTGACAGAAGCATAAGCAGCATGGAAAGACAAGGACAAAAGAATGGTGTGAAGATTTGATTGATTCTCAATCAAATCTTCAAGTGGGAGATTGTAAGATGCGGCGCCCACAATTATTAAAAAAGAATTGTGAGGTGGGCGCCGTATGGAAAAGAAAAAGAAAAGGAGCAGCAGAAAATTTTGAAGTAGAAGATTTTGACTCATAAATGGTGGACGTACGCATATTCCCTGCCTATAACTAGGCAGGGGTATCAAGGCAGCAAACCATCCCAAATCCCATATCCCACAGATCCATTAAACACGAGAGAAAAGTGGGAGGAAGAGAGAAAAAAAAATTTTTTTTGAGAATTTATTTTGATTCGTTTGTAACTCCAAATTATTTTTGTTTCTTTAATAATATTCTTCGATCCTTTGTTCGTGATTTTTACCCTAATTTGTTTGGGGATTTTCCACATAAATCTGTGTATTGAATATTTTATTTTCTCAAATTTTAGCTACGATCCTCCTTTATCCGGTTCGTATTTTTCAACAATTTCATGTATCTAATATTGATAACTTTCATTCTAATTCCAGAATTGAAAAATTTAGAGACGTGGGTCTTAGTTCATGCAATTTGAGCCATTTTCATCGCTTTCTATGCCATCAATTAACTAAACATTAAATTTTTTTTCTAATATTCATAGGATAATATTTTAGAAAACTAGTCTAATTCTCCATGATCAAATAACACGGGTGTGCTGTATAGTTACAAACAATTATACATGTTTTCCAGAAAATCAATCTAAAAAATTAAAAAATATAGAATTTAAAGATGCGTTGATTATATTTTCTAAATATGGAAATAAGAAACAAAAAATAAAATTTTCTAAAATCACACCTAACTTAAAAATCATCATATAAATATTCTCTAACTTCTTTTATGAAATGAAAGAGGTTCATTATTGCACTTAACCTCCTTAAATTCTTCCATCAACTCGCGTAGTTCCATTTATCTTCATTCGATGTATGTAAAGATTTAATATTTTCTCCCTAAAGGAAGAAAAGAAATGTTGTCAAAACAGTTCAGATTATACTTAGATGTAAGAGATGGAACAACATCTAGTTGTTTTGATTTAATACAATAACCAGTTCTTTTTTCCTGTGTATATACATAAACAAATTAAAAACATTAAAATATTATTTCATAGTTTTATTTACTTACACACCATAATCCAGCATTAAAAGCAAAGAAGCTAAGTTACAACGGTGCAAGTACTAAGGTAAGACAAGCAAACATTTCCTTTCAAAGATTTAAGGTTTTTACTCCCTATTTCTAGTCATCTTTGTACGTCTAAGCCTAAAGATCTTCAGAAACAATCCATAATTCCTCGTGACAATAATGTGCCCAATCATTGACCCAACTATTAGTCCACTTCCATATCCCATCACCACCGGTTTCCAACTGAATTCAAAAATAAACCTTGAGTCTTGATCTTCCTCAATATTGGAAGGTGGGAATGTTTTTGTATTCTCACATTTTTTTGACAATGGATTCCCACATAAACCTGAGTTGTTTTGATATGAACTATTTTCAAATGTGTCCAATTGTTTTCCATGAGGAATAAGACCTGTAAGTTCATTAGAAGATACATTGAAAGCAGAAAGGAAACCAAGTTGTGTTAATTGTTGAGGAATTTCTCCTATGAGATTATTCCTAGAAAGATCCAATGATTCAAGTTTTATGAGATTTCCTAATGATGTAGGAATATTGCCATGAAGATTGTTGTTTGAGAAGTTCAGAAGGCGAAGACCACTTAAGTTCCCAATTACTTTTGGAATGTTTCCTTCAAAATTGTTACTTGAAAAATCAATGACTATAAGAGATTCTATGATCTGAGAATATTCCAATTTTGTGCCCTTATTTGTAGGTGTCATTGAGTACCAAAAGTAAGCCAATGTTGCGATATCCATTTGTAACGACAAAATAGGCACAAGAGTCTTCATATACTCCAATTGATCTGCTTTGGTTGTCTTCATTGCTTTCCAACCAACAAAATATGATGTAGGCAACTTGCCAGAGAAATTATTGTGAGATATGTCAATGATTTGCAACTTTGGAAAATCAAAATCACTATCATGATTCTCTAATGCTCCTTGAAACTGATTAAAATTCAAAACAAGAACTTTTAGGTCTTGAAGTACACCTAACCATGACGGAAAAACATCATAGATGTTGTTGTTTCCAAAACTTAAAGCCTCAAGCTTTGAACAATTTGCCAAGGATCTTGGCAATTCTCCCTCTAACTTATTAGAATATACATTGATCATCCTTATCTTGCATCCTTCCACATGATTGTCTGGAAACTTGCCATGAAAATTATTGCCTCCTAGATTTAGGAATTGGATAGAAGTGCTCAAATTGCCCAGACATTGAGGTAATGTGCCAGTAAACTTGTTGTAAGATAAATCAAGGATTTGAAGGGCCTTTAGGTTACAAATGCTTGGTGAGATCTCCCCCGATAATTTGTTGTTTGACACTAAAAATGTTTCAATGGATGATGCTGGCATGGGAAGAGTTCCACGCAACATATTATTAGTAATGTCTAAAGAGTTCAGTTGAGTCCATGAAAGCACTTTCGGGTCATGTTCAAAACCTGTAAGATAATTGCAAGACAGATCTACATTTCTTAAAGCAGGAGTTGAGTTCCACAACCATTGTGGGATTTGGCCACGTATATTATTATTGGTCAGGTTTAACAATTGGAGCTCATCTTGGTGACGTAGAAACTGAGGAAAATGGCTCAAATTGCATGAACAGAAGCTCAAGATTAAAAACTTCCCAATTGTGGCATTAGAATCAACATTATCATGCAATGATAACTTATTTCCTGATAAATTTAAACTCTTCAGTTTTCTAAATTTACTAAGAAATGTTGCCAACTCAATAGTCCCACTCAAGTTATTACCATATAAAGAAAGAAAATTAAGGTTGGTAAGTTGGAAAATGGAATTTGGAATTGGACCTTGCAATTGATTGGATGGCAAGTTGAGTTGTTCTAGTTATGTCATATTGGTAATCCAAGATGGGAGTTGAGAATTTATCTGACAGAAATGAAGGCTGAGGGTGGTGAGCTGGGTTAGATTGGTAAAGAAAGAAGAGAAATCAATGTTAGAACTAATTGAGAGGCTTCAAAACTGAAGTGTAGATAGCTTACCAATCCATGACAATGATGAAAGTTTGGTAACCTCAAAATTGTTGTCTCTGAGATCCAATACTTGCAGCTCAACGGCATTTCCAAGTGAAGCAGGAAGATGACCAAAAAATCCACATTCGGCTATGTTTAGAGTATTCAAGGAAACAAGGTTTCCAATTGACGTTGGAAGCTCCCCAGAGAAATCTGAGTCATAAAGCATCAATGTGTCAATTGGACTAGTGGAATTAAATTCTGGCAAATGACCTTTGAGATAGGGATTTCCTGCTACTTTAAATACTTGCAACTCAGGCAGATGGAAGATATCAATCGGAAATTCACCATATAATCTGTAATAACTTAGACGTAAGGATTTCATTGATGATAAATTTGCCAACGTGTTAGGTACGGAAGATGATATGTCTACGTTCCCAAGTCTAAGATCTTCTAGCTTGGTCAAATTTTCGACTAAGCTTCCAAAATTAGAATTCCCGAGTTTCAATATAGTGTTGGTGGTAAGGTCGAGGTTGGACAGGAATGAAAGTTGGGAGATGGTTGATGGGATTTGGCCAGCAAAGTAAGAGGAAGACAGATTGAGAGAGGTTAGCTTAGAAAGAAGACCCATATCAGAAGGTATTTGGGAATAGTTGAAATGGTTGAAAGCAAGATTAAGAATGCGGAGATGATGAAGATGGAAGAGAGAAGAGGTGGAGTTGATGGAACCATAGAGACAGCAGCTGCTGAGATCAATTCCAAACACAAGACCAGTTTGTGTTAGGGAAATGAAGAAGAAGGAAGGAAGGCTACGGGAAAGGAATCCCACATCGGGTATAGGAGGAAAAAATAAGAAGCACAAAAATCAAATGGCCAACAAACCAAAATGCCTTAGGGCATTTTGGTGATGGATCAGGCCTATCTCCCCAGCTCAGGCCCGCACGTGCAAAGGATCAGCCCGCCTTCAGCAGATTCGGCCTGTCGAATGGGTCGACACTCCAGCCTGTTAGCAACTTGGACCAGGGCCTGTTCCAGAACTCTAACATATGGTATCAGAGCCCCCTGGCTTAAGCGGCCCAAATTGTCGATCCGGCCCAGTTGCAAGGAATCAAAAGTCTGCGGATGAAAAAAAGCCCAATGGAGCCTCATACTCGATGATCCAACAAGTAAAAGGCCCGAGATGACAATTCCCATTGCGGAGTCCAGTCCAAGCCTAGAGAAGAATGATTGAGGCCTCTAAGACTGAAAAACAAGTTCAAGCCTAGACGATAATGGTATTGAAAAGTCCAAATCTAAACGGGCCTCAAAAGGCTCGAGCCCGTTAAGATTTGAGAGGGAATGTTAGGGAAATGAAGAAGAAGGAAGGAAGGCTACCGGAAAGGAATCCCACATCGAGTATAGGAGGAAAAAATAAGAAGCATAAAAATCAAATGGCCAACAAACCAAAATACCTTAGGGCATTTTGGTGATGGATCAGGCCTATCTCCCCAGCTCAGGCCCGCACGTGCAAAGGATCAGCCCGCCTTCAGCAGATTCAGCCTGTCGAATGGGCCGACATTCCAGCCCGTTAGCAACTTGGACCAGGGCCTGTTCTAGAACTCTAACAGTTTGTTCATCACATGAGAGACCATCCCATGAACAACAGTCATCTGTATTTAGGTTCCAGGATTCAAGTTTTGGATAGGAAAGTGGATCATCTGAAGCTCGACAATCAATGAGAAAGGTGTTCTTGAATTGGAACAAGGCAGACCTCTCATCATCATGGCACAGTGGAGCCTTCGAAGAAGTAACATTCAAGACATGCAAAAATTGCAGTAGCACAAAAAAGTTGATGAAGCAAAACAAAAACAGAGAGGTTATTGTTAAAATCATATTTGCTTGATTGATTAGCTGTTGTTTAAATGTGTTTGATGAAAGGGGAATGAAGAGTTGTTCCTTTTATAGACAAAGAACATATATATTCCTTTTATATGTGTACGTATGTATTTACGTATATAATTTGCATCATTTTCCCTGGTTCCAACCTCCAAACAAAATTTAATTTAAAAAGTCAAAAGTTTGGATAGAAATTTCTTTTCCCAAACTAAACCCTTATTCAGCTAATAACAACAAAACAGTTGTTGCAATTATTGCTATATTTTCACGGCCCACAGGTGAAGAAAATAAGAATCATCTTTCAATCTCACCAACTAAACAATCAACATCACAAATAACACGTAAGCTTTGCAATTATTGTCATATTCATGGACTTTTGATCGTTGGACAAGTGATACATAAATCAGATTCAATTAAATAATATAAAACCAATTCCATTATAGCAAGAGTCCGTCTACTTTGTTTCACTATATTTTTTTTTCTAATTTATTGAATGCGAGATCCAGTAACTATATTGAACTTCACATATATGATTTTTGGTAATTTTATCTAATAGAGTTAATAAAATTAAAATTCGATGATAATTTCTGAAAATTTCTGAAAATATTTATTGTAATTCAGTATGAATTTTAAGAGTGTGCATTAGTTCTAGGAAGAATATCTTTCTTGGAACCATAAGTGCTATGCTTTGTGAACTTTTCATGGAACAAAAATGTCCAAATACAATAGAAAAAACATCCAAAAAATGGGGAAAATTAGGAAAATAACAAAATTTTGGGCTCTCAAAATAAAATTCAGGTCGACATTTCTCTTAATTCTTAGCATTTTGAATTTAAATTTCCCTTTCTATCCTATTTTTTTGTATTAATATATCTTATCAATTAAAAACCCTTGCCATGGATATCATCTTTTCCACCAAATCTACTTCTGATCATTGACTCTCTCTATCTCTCTCTCTCACTTTTTACTTTTTCTTGTTTATGAACCTAATGATATAAAGTTAATAGCAATCTCTTCCCTTCACCTATCATAACAAGGTTTTCATTATTAAAGAAATAAAATTTTAAGGTTTTAAAGGTAAAATAATCTTTTCATAATGAATTTTATTTATGCATTTTAAGGGGTGTGATGAGTCGAATATTGTAATGTCTACTTCTATAACTTACAAGTATGCTCCTAATGCTTTTTAGGAGAAGTGACTAGTTAGCTTAGGTGATATCCGAGAACTAGCCATTATAGCAAGTATTTGCTACACTTTTCTTTTGTGTAGAATATTCCCTTACCTATACATAGAATATAATGATTAAATTCATATATCGATTCTACTAATCAATAAAAAAAGTAATTGTATTTAATTTAGGGGGAGTGACTAGTTAACCTAAGTGATATCCAAAAACTAGCCATCATGGCAAGTATTTGCTAGATTTTTCTTTTATGTAGAATATTCCCTTGCCTACACATTGAGTGTATTATGATCTTACTGTATCTTTCTAATATGTGATGCTTATGCTATGAAATAAACTCATTGTACTCATTACTAGGATTGTGATACCACTAATGCTCTTATGTTACTATTGTCTTGATATATAAACGGATTATTCATGGAATTTGAGTGTTGGCTTGTGCAGGTAGTGTCCTGTACGAGCGTCATACGAGTTCTTGTTAAAAGTGTAAAACCCGATCCATTACAGTCGTCACCCCATCAAACAATGTAATATCTTGGGAGGTTATTGAATTTTAAGAATTCTATCAAACTGTTCACCAAATTTCAATTTTTTCTTTTTGGATACTATATTTTTATTTTTATTTGACCGAAAGATTATCAATAAAATTTTAATTAAATTTAGTGACATGGTGCTCACATAACATTCGAGATAGAATATATCATATCAACACCACATCAATATCTTATTTTATATTAAAATAATTATTGAACTTTATCACTGCTTCAAAAAGATCATTTAGATTTTAAATAAAAAATTTAATAGAATGAACAATTAAAATTAATTCATACATATTCATATTTTTAACTAATAATTCTACATTTTTTACATATAATTTTAACTCAAGCAATAATTAAAATTAATATTTTATTTATTGTTTAACAAATGACATTTTGCTTAACTTTTATGAAAATTTTCTTATAATTTAATCAATAATTTACTATATATACATGAAAAAATGTGTGATTTAATTTTAATTTTATTTTTTAAAAAATTTATAACCAAGAGTACAGATCTAACACATGCTTTCAAACATAAGTAATTACACACATATATGTATATATATTGATGTATTAATCATATTATACTAACATGTATTGAAAGCAATTGTTAGAATAACCTTTTTAATATTTTTCAAACAAATTTTGCAATCTACAATTTTCTAGCATATAGAAAAATAAATGTAAATTATTGATTAAAATTATGAGAAAAATACTATAAATATTACATAGATGTTATTTATTAAATAATAAGTGAATTATGATTAAGCTCTTTATTTTAATTACTAATTATGTTAAAATTAATAATTAAATAGTGTGATTATTTAAAAAAATATGAGAATATATAAATTAATTTTAATTATTTATTATATTAAATTTTTATAGAAAATTGTATATGATATTTTTGGAACAAGTGACAAAGTTTGATAATCATTTTGATATGAAATAAAATGATATGTCATTGATGTAGACATTGACATGTTGTTGACATTACACATATTTTATCTTTGATTGTCATGTCAACATAATTTTGATTGAAATCTCACTTCTAACCTTCCAATGAAACAAAAATAGAAAGACAGTATCTCAAAGGAAAAAAATTAACATTTGATGATCAATTTGATACAATTTCTAAAATTTAATGATTTCCTAAAATATTAACCTTTTTCTTTACCATCCTCTCTACTACCACCAATGTCAAAAATATGATTTTGCTCCCTTTAAGTTGTAGATATAAGAGATCCGATTTTCCAATTAATGCAAAGCTTGGGAGCTTCAAGATGATTTTCAATGATTTTAGATATATCTTTTGTTGTATTTTAAACTAGTAAACACATGTATATCTTACTACCTGTTTGATATATTAGTTATTTAATATTTTTTATGTTGCTTCACTGTGTTTTAGACCTTGTAATTCATACGAAAGTTTAAGAATTTGGTCTTTTAGTTTTAATCAAATAAATAAATGTAAAGATGTGTAGTTTCATTTTTAAAGTGGTCGAGGTGGTGGTGGTGTTGTGTTAATATGATGGGGTTATTTTTTTGACTTAAAGGCAAGGTGTTGGACTCAAAAACGTAACAATGGAAGAAAATTCAAGTGTTGAGATCATCACTATTTAAAAATTCGAAATGTAAAGTCTTACACGAAAGTCAAGACCAAAAATAAGTCCATAAAAAATGGATTTTGAGTTTTTATCTAGCAAGATAAATTTAGGAGACAATCATCTCATTTTATTATACTTTATTAGTATACATAATACTTATTAAAAAATTTTAAATTATTCCCAATTATAAATTTGCATATTAGATGAAAATTTTAATTATAATAAATAAATGTATAAAATAGATAAATAATATTAGTATTTAACCACTTAAAAAAATATTCTAAGTTTCAAGATCCATAAATTTTCATCTATTTTACTGAAAATTAGTTTTCATCTTGAAGAAATTAACGGTGAGAGAAATATTGAAAAAAAAATTAATTTATTAATCTAAATTAGATTTTGGGATTATGACAAAATATAAGGAGTTAAAAAGAATTAAATAATACAAGACAAAGAAAAATGCATCAAAATTTAAAATTCTTCTCCTCTGTCCCTCTTCTTATAAATGAATCAAGTAAATAAATGCAACTCATATTTAATTCTTTTAAAATTAGGATTTTATGTAGGTCTTAATTGTTATGGATCACAATGATGCAAGGCGGGAACTGCGAGCCATTCCCATTCCCTCCCCCACAAATTAAACAAGGATAAAAGGTTTCTTGTTCCCATCTTCATAGCGATCCCTGTAGATTTAGGGATTTCTGTGACAACTTATTTTCTTCATTTTTTTAAACTTTTTTTTGAAAAAAACTTTTTCAATAAAAGTATTTAAAATTTTATTGCATTATATTATAAATAAAAATAAATATATTTGCATAAATATTTTATTTATTTGTAATATATAACAATTGGTTTAGTTAGGGAGAAATGCACAAAATTTGTTTAAGTAAATAAATAGCTAAAAGTCTAATTGGTATGATGGCCCCTCACCGTAGCCTCGAAAGATAATGGGTAGAGGCAATTTTTGGGTGAGGAGACTTGCAAGTGGAAGTCTTCTAACGCAATCCAGAAGTTATTTTGTAACACGTAACCATCTACAACAATTTCCATTACATATCATATTCATAGTTGAAAACTATGTATAATTGTAGCAAATCTCTAAATATTGAATATTGGTTTAAATATTTAAAATTTGATAAAATCATTGTATTATATCATGATGCATTATTATGATAAAATTATTTCTTTTATTAAAATTAGTACTCAAAGAAAACCAAATTCACAATATAACATTAACAACCATACTTGGTAACTTTAGCTCTGCCTGATTCATCTTCTTACTTGACGATACTAAAAAAAATTATGTTCACGTATTTTATTTGATTGAAATTTCTAAATTAGATGAAAAGTTTAAATATAAAAGATAAAAAATAAACAATGTTTGTAATTAATCACTTCAAAGAAAAAATTATAAATTTTAAGATCGACAACTTATCTATTTTATGAAAATTCGTTTTGACTCTTGAAGCAATGGACTATGTGAGAAATATAGAAAAAGTTAATAATTTATTAACTTAAACTATATTTCTTGTTTTTTTGGATCATACTAAATACAACTAATTAAAGACTTAAATAATAATCATAATAATAAAGGGCGTAGAGTTAATAATTTTTAAAAAGTCCAGAAGGGATATGGATATATTTCAGATTCACATGAAATCACAGGATACAGTGTGTGAACAGTTGTGGAGGGGTAAACCACGGTACTCAGCAGCCTCCTAGATGGGAGGTCAAGTACTCAGTGCCCACAAGGAGCCCACTCAAAGGGTGTAACTCCCACACTGCGGCTGCTGAGATTTGAACCTTAGACCTTGATACCAAATCTACCATCCGAGTACCAACTGAGCTACGCCCGTGCGGACGGGGATTCCCACACTCATTAGGATAGATCTCCACGATAAAAAGAAACATCCCATCTCATTTTTTTCCCTGTTAATTATATTATATTTATTAATTTAGCAAATAATAGCTAGGGGTGAATTGGGTAAATGTAAAAGTTTTAAAATTGAAAAAATGTTAGAAAATTTAAATATGTAAAATTCAGTCAACTAAAAATTAAAACATATCAATTCGTAATATAATCATTACATTCAAAGTTTAACCCTAACTACCACATTCATGAACATATTGTTATATAACCCTAACTACCACATTCATGAACATATTGTTATATATTAGTAAGTAAATTTTTCTACCATATATATATATATATATATATATATATATATGGTATATAAATATTGCTACCATTAAAAGTTATATTTATAAGATGAAAGTTATGTTGTATAAGATATATATATTATATGATAATTTATCTATCATTTATATGATACAATATATAATGATAAATATATTTATCTATCATATATATTATATAGTATATAATGGTAAACATATGGACTCCTACTTATATATCATATAATATATATCAAATAAATAAATAAATTTATCATATGATATACCATTAAAAAACAAATAGATCAAAGAAGTGAAAATAAACATATCAAAATTAGTGAACAATATTCAAAATTGAAAAGACCACAATGAAAACATCAACAAGAAAATGTGATATTGCCCTGATTAATCTATCTCTAATTCATATTATCAGCCCCACAAACCATGGAGGAGACTTGCAAGTGATAGTCTTCCAATGCAATGCAGAAGTTATTTTCTAACATTTAAACCATCTTATAATAATTTCAATTACTTATCTTTGTTCCTAGTTGAAAACACCATATATAATTGGACTATTCAGAATACAATAGCCCACAACTTCTGTAAGTTGAAAATGATAGAAAAACTAAAACCAGACATGGACTTTTAGCACCGGAACCAGGTTATTATTGTAATTTAAATTTAATGTTAGACTGTCCTAAAATTTTCAAGTTTTCGTATCTCTGATATAGTGTTTAAAGATCAAATACACATAAAATTATATTCAATGATTTACTTACATAATATATTATTTTTAAAAACAATTAACCAAAATTGAAATTTAGAAATTTGATTATTAAATGTAAAAACTAAACTAAAAGCATTAGTTTGATTATAAATTTATAACTAGGGAATATTCTTCGCATCAGAATCATATTAAGATTAGTTTGATTTTTTAAAGGTCATTGAATTTTACCTATTTTAAAAGTGGTATTAAGCTTTTATATAAAATATTAATATAATTAAAAATGAAAAATTAACGAACCAATAATTTCTTGAACTAATAATTGACAAATTAATTTTAGATTACTTAGTGTTTAAATATTGTCTTTGCATCTTGAATGTTTTATTGCATTAATTATAAAAATTTATATTAGTATCAACATATCATTATATTTCATGCATAATAATCCTTAATCATAGCCTTATTTTTATCAAATTTTATGTTTAAATTTATTGGTTTATGTTATTATAGGTTTAAATGACTCATCTGTCCATGTTTCCATTATATTCATTTGATATGAGTCATGTTTGCCTCGAATTTATTGCATCTTTTATTAAATAGCACAACATGACTCGTGTTTAAGCTTAACATGACGTGTTAGATTTGACAGCTTAATTTCTACATTAAAATAGCTCAATATGATTCATGTTGACTCATAAAATTACGATTTTACTTGTTTTTGATGTTAAATTTGAACCATTAGATCATATAATGAAGGGCTATGATTATATATATGAAAATGATTTTATTCTTTTATTTTTAAGAGGTTTTAAAGGGAGAAACATAGACTTTTTTTTTTCACAAACCACACTCTATTCTTCTAACTTTTCTTTTCTTTTTTCCCTTATTTCTTTGTTAGGTTTAGGTGATTTGCTAGGAATTTTCCCTAGCAATCTCTACCACAATCTCTAGGCTTAAAGGAAGATTTAGGAACTTAGAGGATTGAAGGTCAAAGCTTCAAGGAAGAGGGAAAATCAAAGAAGAAAAAGGGATTAATGACCAAATCTCTTGGGTTTTACATTCTATTTTCTTTCTTCATTATTTGATTGTAAAAGTGATCAGGTGTCGCTTCCGTCAAATTAATTCCTTACTTAGCCTCACGTTTGGAATTATAAATTTTGCAGTAGTGGAAGTAAAGGTCGAATCCCACAAAGATGGTTTCACCTCACTTAATCCTTTACGTTTAAAATAAACGAGATGAGTTAGGAAGTAATTCTAATAAATGAAACAAATAAAACAAATAAAATGGATTGGAGAAAATCAATAAAAAGTAATTCTCCCAACCGAAAGCATCAAGTATTCATTAATTGAATATGATCATCGATTCAATAATAGTCCAAAGGCAATAATGGCACTAAGCCGGTTATAGTTTACCGAGCAAGTCTCGCACGCCCTAATCTTCCCTTACTTTGTAAGACGCCATGAAACAAACTCTATGAAACGCCTCTAATCCTAGGATACACAAGGTGAAAATAGATTCTCATTAAGTCGTCCCGAGACGCATTAAAAATTAGGAAGACCCGAATCTAGTTAACAGTTGCGACCCAGCATCCATCGTGTTCAAACTAGATCCTCTAACCCACATAAATACTACCGCAGATCGCAACCAGGATAGCATCCTGCTTTACCACTTCAGCAAGTCGAGTGACTTTTCCGTATCAAACAACCCACTTAGCGATATGCTAGAACTTAGAAACATGGAACAGGCCTTATTTACATGCACTAGGAACAACAATGGTTCTATGCGACTCAGAATTAGAGATAATAGTGCTTTGCCAATGGAATTAGGATCACTTAGATCTCACATAATCATTTAATGAATGACTTAAATTGCTTCCAATTGGGAAAAGAATCGCCTAGCCTAGCATCATTAACGAATTCATTATAAACATAAAATAAAAATAAAGAAAATAAAAAACTAGAATTTAATTAAAAGGAACGAATGTAGCAAACAAAAACTAAACTAGCCACATAAAAACTAAGGATCCCCTTCTACATAGGAGAATTCTCCTATTTATAGAAGACAAAATAATAATTAAACAAATAAAAATAAATAAATAATTATCCTAATCTTTAGATGGAAGAGTTTGAAGTGTCCTAAATCACTTTTCCATCAAGCTTAAGGAGTTTAAATACAAGTAAAACTCGTCCTCGTCAATCTCCAAAACTCGTTTAGATGTTGCCGTTTTGACGTCCCTTATGCCCGCAAGCAGTATTAGCTTCTAGCTTGTAGGAATTTGAGTTGGAGTCAACTTGTTCTTCCCAAAACGCATTGCTGACAGGTCGTATCAGCCCGTCTTATGCCCATAAGCGATGTCTTGAAACTCTAAAATCCAAATAAGCTCTAAATGTTCCCATTTAAGCACATTTTCCAAAACTCACCTTTTTCGACCTGCAAAATACGAAACGTACACAAGTCAACTGTTCTAACAAATAAATAGTACTAAAATGGGTGCTTTGTGGGCATAAAACATGACACTTTGACGCTCGATCAAATACCCCCACACTTATCCAATGCTTGCCCTCAAACATTCTTATGCCCATAACATTCTCTCTTATGCTCACAACAGAACTTTCCTTCAATCAAAAACAAATAGCAAAACGAAATCAACACTATTCCTCAATTTTTCCAGCAAAACCATTCATCAAGAAAATTTAACTAACTAGCAAATTCAACTTAAATTCAAAGTGTCAGCCATAAAAATATTGCCTTGCCATTTTATTTTAATTTAAAGTAGTTGGTAAAAAGAACTTATTTCCATTTTGTAAAATGTCAATTGCCCAACCTGCATTTTTCAAACATAAACTGCAAAATTTCACAAATTAGGAATTGTTAAAGTCGAGATCAATAATGGCCCAATTAAGGGGGATACTCTCCCTTTGCCAATGGCTCCATTCACAAATCAGTTTAAGAAAAATTAGGCCCGATCCACCTAATTTTAATCAGTAAAGGTGCAAATTTAATTTCTGTTATAAGTGTTTTTTTTCGAACTGAAAAATGGCCTGTAAAAGGGTATAGTACTCCCTACATTGGCTGCTCCATGCACAAGCCGCTTAAGGGGCTATGAACGCCGTACCATGCATAACCGGCCAATGTAGGTTTTAACACCTATGTTCTTTCTGATTTTTTTCCTTGTTTCCTTCAAAAACAAATTTGTTAGGCTGGGAACTTTTCAGCAAAACAAAAACAAATATTGAATTACCAACATGATTTTGCTGCAA
Source organism: Dalechampia spathulata (assembly GCA_948192965.1). Lineage (NCBI taxonomy): Eukaryota > Viridiplantae > Streptophyta > Magnoliopsida > Malpighiales > Euphorbiaceae > Dalechampia > Dalechampia spathulata. Next base: position 14,708 of record CANYBF011108308.1, read on the forward strand.
ACAAGGCACAATAATAATTGGTTAGGCAAACATAAAAAATTTAGTCAATTCTGCTGAGAAGTTAAATAATCCATTAGAACAGAATATGCCAAAAGAAACTAGAAAGCATCATTAATCCATCAGCGCATTGTTTAGAAAGAATTCTGGTTAAGATTACAGGTATAAGGAGAAAAACATAAAATAAAAGAAGGCATAACATATGGATAAATGCAGCAGCATTCGCATCAAGACCTGTTAGACCAATGTAACAGCCTGATTAGACGACTGCCTCCACAACCCAACACGAGACCTTTCCAGCATGCTTTGTCCTCACTCACATGCTTCCCTAGAAAACTTCCCAGGAGGTCACCCATCCTATAATCGCTCCATGTCAAGCACGTTTAACTATGGAGTTCT
>CANYBF011108606.1:0-20879 GCA_948192965.1 Dalechampia spathulata
TTAATTTAATATTATGCTAATTAATATTAATATTTGTTCTCATTTTTTATAAAAAAAAAGGATGAAAACATTATATAAACAACATTTTAAATAAGTACATAATGCTTATAAATGACAGGTCAAAAAAATTTGAAAACATAAGATATAAAATTATTATAAATGACGGGTCAAAAAATTTATACTAACGTGCAACACACGTTATGAAACTCTAGTATTTTCTGAAGAGTAGAAAAATATTATGTATTCTGTAAAATATTTTCTAATTTATTTATATCTCATTAAATATTTATCTATTAGAATTCTTTTTAGAAAATATGCATTTTATATAAATAAATATTTATCAAGTTTTTTTTGTCACCACGCTTGAATTTACACTCCTAAAAGAAGTGTGCAAGACTGACGTAAAGGTTTGGGACATTTTTAAAAGTTCAGTACGATAATCTTTTTTTTTCAAATGGATCGGAAAGCTTTTTTTTCTTTTAAGAATATCAAAAAAATCAATAATGATAAAAATGTATATATATCTCATGATAATATAAAAAAATATCATACAAAATTTCATGATATTTGAAAGGTAACATAATTATATTTAAATCCAAAAAATCATGTAACTTTTAAAACTGAAAAATAAAAAATTTGAAAGAAGAAGATGAATAAGAAGTAATTAAAAATCAACAATACAAATTTAGAAAATAAAAAGACAGAAAAAGAATGTAGATCTAAAAAAAATTATAAATATAAAAATATAAATATAAAAAATAAGAAAAAAATAAGAATTAACACTGAAAATAAGAAGAATAAGAAGAAAAGAACGGCATATGGATTTGGAAAAAAGAAGAAGAAGAGTAGGAATTAAAACTCAAAAACAAAAAAGCAAAAACAAAAATAAAACAAATAGCAGCTATTGAAAATGAACAAAATGAGGATATAGATAAAAGTTGTGTAGTGATAAAATGTATTCTTGTACATATCAAATCAATCACTGAACGAAATCACATCTAAAATGATACAATAAACATAAGTTATAAGCTAACAAATAGTAGGTATTGTAACCGAAGAACATGAGAATAAAGATGAAAATTCTATTAGTGATAAAATATATCATTATGTATGTCAAATATATCCCTCAATTAAACCACATATGCAATGATATGATACATGTCAATTATGATCAAACAAACAAAAACTATTATAATCGAATAAAATGAGGATAAAGATGAACGTTTTGTTAGTGATGAAAAGTATCTTTTTATATGTCAAATGTATTTCTTAAGGAAATCACATTTACAATGAAATAATGCATATCAATTATGAATAAATAAATAGTGACTATAATTGAACACGATGAGAAAAAGATGAAAGTTCTATTTACAAATGAGATGTATATTTTCTATATACAAAATATATCACTCAACGAAAATCATATTTGTAATAATACAATACATATCAATTATAGACAAACAAGACAAACAACAATAATATATATCAGTTATGAGAAAAAAATATAAACTATTGTGATTGAACAAGATGGGCAAACAAACAATATTTTCATTTTTAGAAAATCAATTTTCTTGAACTCAACATTTTAAGAGAAATGATAAAATAAAGGAAATATTGACGAGAAAAGTTAAAAAAATTACAAATAACAAAAAAAATTAAGCAATCAAAGTGAAAAAAAAATTAAAATCAAATCAAAAACAAAGAAATCAAAAGGAAAACAATAATAAATTCATAAAAAAAAGGCATGCAATCAATAATAAAATAAAACTCATCATCAAATTTTTAAAAACAACAAATCAAACAAATTAATTAACAAAATAAAAATGAAACCCATACAAAATCTGTAAATATCTTATTTAATCTTTAACTTTCAGCTCTTAAATAAAAAGTTTTCTCTTCCTCAATTTCTTAGGAGATTGTTGCTTTTTTTTCTTGAAAGTAGGTTTTTTCAATTATCTTCAAGTAGATCCAACAAGATTTTTCATGTAAGCTAGAAATGAAAATGAAGAAAGAATTGAGAATTAAAAAGAATTGAGAAAATGAGAATGAAATTCCTAATTGATTATCATGATTAGAAGAGAGAAATTGACAAAAAAAATGGAGAAGATGTATGAAGTACAAGAAAATGGAGGTTGAAGAAGAGAGTGGGTAAAAGTGAAAAAAGAGTAAAAATATTGCAATTTTAACAAAAATCAGCTAATTATAAAAGGAAAATTTGAGTCAAATTTTTTAAAAATGTAACTTAAAACAGAAGGATTTACATAATTGACCTTTTAAAGGTTCGAAAAGGCTGATCCACCAAAATGGTTGAAATGGGTTTGAGTCCATAGCCTAATAACAATAAAAAAAAATGAAGGGAATTAGGGAGATATCACTTTTAAATAACTTCAACTTAATTTTGATCATTTTTAAGTTTTGTTTAAAAAATTATTAATTTTGATCAAATAAATTTTAATAATTTCAAATATGTCCTCTTTCATTTTTTTTTTCTCATGCTTCCCTTTCTTTTTCTTGCTTTGTTTTTTTATTTCTTTATTTCTTCTTTTGGCACTATTCCCCGATCATAATTATACTATGTGATATAAGTTCTTTGTCTTTCCTGCCCTATTAGAACAGTCTGTAACAACACAACCCAAGAGGAAGCGATAAATAATTGCATTAAAGCTATATGTATATAAATATGGTATTTATTAATATATATCATGATATATGGTAGTAAATATGTTTATACTATATATCAATATGTTTTTGTTATATAAAATATTGTATGATATTTTTGTTATATTAATATGTTATTTACAAATATATTAGTATATATTGGTAAATACTAATAAATAAATATATTTGTATATATTTATTTATACATATTTACTGTGAAAAAATAAAATCAACATATATACGATAAATAACTAGTAAAAGAAGAAGAAAAAGAGGAAGAAGAACAAGAAACATGAAAAAAAAGAAAAGGAAGTAATAGCAGCAACGACAAGGACTTGAAAGAGTCGATAAGGAACAACCAAAAAAACAGAAAGAAGAAAAAGAAACAATGAAAAATCAAGTAATTATGTAATTTTTAATGATAAATATTTAAATACAAAGTCAAATTGCTATTAATTTAATTGAGATAAAATAAAAATAATATCTGTTATAATTTCCCTAAAAAATGTGATCACTTCTCCAACCTTTATGGGATAATTTGAAGATAACTACTTTATGTTTTTCAAAATTATTTTAAATCAAATTCATTCTTTAGGTATGCATGTATAGATAAATTTAGATATTAATCAAATCTCAAGCAAATTCTATGCTTAATAAATCTAGAATTGAAATAATATATTATGATATATTATTCTAAATTCATACATGCTTTAAAGTAAAAAGTTCAAATTCATCATATCCTAACCTTATTATTATTATTAAATTTGAAATATGAGATTTCAAAGAAGAACTTTTTAATTTGAATAGATTTAAAATATTGAGTTTGAAATCTAAATTTAAATATAAATCAAAGCTTACAGACACAATCGTAAGAAATTTAATAAATCTGATCAAATTCAAGATCCTTGGAATATGTCAAATATATTATAAAAGGCAATGCCTAATTATTTTAAGCAATAGACTTATGAAGCCTAAGAATGAGCAAAATTATATGATTGTGAAGACTATTTGTTGATTGAATGGTTAATTAATAACCTTGAAAACTTTTGGTTGTGGGTCGTCCACAAGTGATGGCTTTGTCAATATGCTTTAAGATTGGTGTACTCTAAACAAGCCCAAGACATTATATAAAATAAACACTTTGATCTTTTATTTATTTGTGTCGGTTTTTAAATTAGTGTGTATAATAATGATTTGAAATACATAGTTGACATAATTTGTTACGAAGATTAAAAATTAGGGTATTCTCTTCCACATCCATGATTCACGTACCATTTATTTTGGTTTCAAATCGATCAATCGATAAACTTTAAATTGTTGTATTTACTATAATTAGATGTAACGATAACAATCGAGATGAATGAGATTTCATATATGAAAATCTAAGTTAAAAGTTCATTATCAAAAATAATATTATTTGCTAATTTAATAAAATTAATCTAATAAAATTAACAATCGAATTCTTTATAAAAACTTTATAAATCAAATATAATTTTCAAATAGCTATATCTTCATAATAAAATTTAAATAAAATAATTTTGATCAAATCTCTTATACGTGAATTAAATATTCAAATATTAAATACCAAATGTTTGTTAGAATTTCCTTGTAGAAATGAGATGAATAATTACTTGATTATATTGTAGTTGATAATTTTGATAAAGTTGAGTCGTCATCGATCGAAACCCATCAAACATATTGTAATTGATAGTCAAAATTAATTGGACTATAATATTATTGGTAAAATTAAAATCCTAATCAAAAATATTTGACTGAATTTATCTTTGTAATATTTAATACCATCTTCTTATCAATACTTAGATTTCATATGTTGACTTGTAGCTCTCTTTGTATCATACCAACCACACGTTATAATAAATATAAAAAAAAATCAGACCACCACGACAATATTAATGATTTTATATATTTAACAACTATATAAAAATGAATTAATATTACTAAAATTTAGAAGTTGTATTGAATTTAGTATTAAATTTTAATTTTTTATATTATACTGTTAATTTTATTTTATAAGGAAATCATCATCTAGATTTTGATTAAATTTGTAACAATTAAAGATGAAATATATGTTATATTAGTAATATGTCAAATGTTCATATCAGTATTACATATCTTTTTCTATATCAAAATGATCTTTGGATTTTGTCATTTGTTTCAAAAGGGACACTATATTTTATATAAATATTTAATAAACTAAATAATGAAAATTCATTCATACATATTCATATCTAATATAACATATCTAATTTTATTTTTTAACTAATAATTCTAATTTATTTTACATATATAATTTCAATTCAATTAATGTCACATCCGTGTTTAGGGGTCTGTATGCGTATGAGATTTTCTTTACGATGATGACGTGTATGCATGTACGTATGTATGTATGTATGCTTGTATCTGTGATTGTATTTTGTGATACTGTCGCCTTATTGGGAAGTGTGACTTCTTGGTTAGATGAGGGACAGTGATTTTGATGTATTTCACTTGGTTTTGAAGTGTTTTAACAGGTTCCGAGCGAGATAGGGGATTCGAATTAGGCATGTCCTGATTTTAGGCATGCAGTACGGGCGTATGGATAGCCGTACGGGCGTACTAAATTCCTTTGAGCTGGTACGGATGCACCAAGCAGTTGTACGGCCGTATCGTTGCTCGCAGGAAAATTTGTACATCAGGAACTTTGGAGTGGTACGGGCATACTATATGGGCGTACGGGCGTACCACAACTCATAGGAAAATTTGTGCATCAGAGATTTTAGGTTCGTACGGGCGTACGTGATTGGTATGGTCGTACGCGACTTAAAATTGACGTTTTAAACAGATTGAGGACAATTATTTCATTAGGTTTTCCCACCCCAAAACCCTAATTTCTGTCCCAAAACCCTAGAATTCCGATTTCTTGGTACTTTGAGGCTTGTGGAAGCTTGAAGAAACAAGTTTATCACTTGGGTTACGGATTAAAGTTAGAAGTAGCTTAATTCTAGGTTTGTGCTAGTTTGTATTCTTTGATTTCTATGTTGAGTTTTTGCCATTTGAGGTGGTATGAAGCCAAGATAGGCCTGGAAACGATATCTATGGATAGTTTATGTATATGTTTTGTATGATTATATTGTGATTGTGATAATTGCTTAAGATGACATTGTTTTTGTGATTGATTACGAGCATATTGGCTTGAGCATGAATATTGGGATTGTGAAATGCAGAAAAAGAGTGAGAAATGAAAAGGAAAGGCATGTTGGGTCATATATTACAGGATTCCATAATGGAATCGTATATTATTGTTGCCCTCCTACGGGAGATGAGTCTCGAGACATACCGTTAAAAAGAAAAAGGGGTTTAAAGACTCGGATAGAAATGCCCTCCTACGGGAGATGAGTACCGGCACATACAGGGACCCAGCATGGATAGAAATTGTGCACAATGAAATGATAAAAGGGGAAAAAGAGATGAGAAAAGAAATGGTGTGCATAGCATGGTTGCATTCCACATTTTTGTTACTTGTGTTTTGATAGCCTGAGTTGTATTGCTTGTATGTGTTATGAGTATATGAATGTTTGCTTGTTACTAGCACCACTGAGTCTTCGACTCAGCGTTTATCAATTGATGGATGCAGGTACTGAGCCTATTGTTGAGGGTACCGAGAAGTGACTGTCAAAGTCAGCAGGAGGGATTGGATTTGTCAGCAAATCCCATTTCTGAGGTGGTCCAGACAGCTGAGCATGTTTCTTTACTGTTTAGTTTGTTTAGCTTGTATTAATTATAGTGGCAGTAGACGTGTGTAATAAAATGGTGGTTTTGCTTTGTAAGAACCCTTGTGTATATGGATTTTCATAAACAAAAATGTTTGGGTTTGATCATTGGATCTCCAGGGTTTATTGTTTATCACTGCAAATTATGCTTACCACCATAATACGTATTGTCCCCATACGACATATTCTTGTATGTATTCTGTATCCCTTGTAGTGTATGTGGCGGTTTATTTTGGGGCGATCGTCATATATGCTACGGGAGCATGTTTCTCCAAGTATGGGCTGGGTGTGACAATTAATAATTAAAATTAATATTTCATCATACTTTATTTATTATTTAATAAATAACTCTTTGCTTAATTTTATGATATCTTTTTCATAATTTAATCAATAATCTACAATTACTTTTATATATACATGAAAAAAATTGAAACAAATTATAAAATAAAAATAAAAATAATAAAAGATTATTTCTTAATCTAATATAAAAATGAAATAATTTTTATAAAACAATATGATTTAATTTAATTTAATTTTTTTAAGAATTTATGACTAAAAACTTAGATCTAACATATATTTTTAGACATAAATGATTATATATATATATATATATGTATTAAATAGTGTAATTATTTTTAAAAATATAAATATGTATGAATTAATTTTTAATTATTTATTATATTAAATCTTTATATAAAAATGTAGTTTCATTTTGAAACAAGTAAAAAAATTTAATGATTATTTTAATATAAAATAAAATGATGTAGTGTTCATTCAAATATTAACATAACACATTCTATATCTGATTATTATTTTTTAAAATTGCTTTATTAATATGATATAATTTTTGTATCAAGATTTGAAAATTTGAAAAATCAAATGGAAAGAAGATGGAGGTTTCAATTTGATCATAAACCAAAGGAACCCAGATAATATTTGTTGATATTTATGAATATTGTAATATCATATCATGCAAAATAAAAAAAAAAGAAAAAGAAATGTCAAAGGAACAAGTTGGCCACCATATCCCACAATTATATTATATTATATGGACTAACCAATTCCCTCGTACAACCCACAACTTAACCAAGAAAATCGGTGAACGTGACTCAATAATTTAATTATTTGATTGATTTTAATGCAATTTTTTATTAGTTAATTGCATTATTAAAATTATAATATGTTCATGCTTTCTCATCATTTGAAAAATATCAAATGGTGAAGTATGATATTGAAAGTTAGTTTTTTTTTATATTATTCATTATTAATATACTATTAAACAAGCATATATTAATTAGATTCTATGTTTGTTATATGCAATTATGATGATTTATTGAAAAAGGAATTTACCCACCAACTCCAAAAGCTTATAAATGATTATTTTGGTTGCTTATGTATATATATAATTAGGAGAATTGATATAAATATCACAAGCAAAAACTAGATTTTTAATTATTTATAATTAAATTCATGTTAATTTATTGTTGAAAATGATAAAAATTGAATTGTATCATAAGTTGATTTGCTAACCCGATTTAAATATAATTTTTAAGTTAGATAGTTTCAAGTTGTGTTATATCATATTTAACCTATTAATTTTATTTATAATTATATCATTTTAATTTTATTTTACAAGATAATAATTTTATTTCATGTTACATAGATCATTTCACATCAAATATGTCAAGTTTACATTTATGAGACATAAAAATTTATTAAATCAATTAAATTAATGTAAAATAAAAAAAATAAAAAAAATTTATATTCAAATTAATTAATCTAATTTACATGAATTTATAACGATTGGATGAAAGACCAGTTAAAGTATTAATACATTAATAATTTAATATCTTAATATACATATAATTACTAAAAAAAATAATTTGAAACATATTTTAAAAATCATTTTAAAATCATTTAAAAGTAAATAAAATCAAATAATAAAATACTTAACACTCTTTTTATTTTATTTTATGGGGATTACTTGGCTGCTTGTGCTGGATCGTTTTGCCTTTGTATGCAACTGTTGTTGCCGATCCATTGCTTGCTGAAAACTAATCATTAAATTAAATTAATAATAATATTACTAATCAAATATTAAAATAATAATTATCAATTTTATATGTATTTATATTATATGTATAAAATATAAATTATACAAAATAAAAGATATATTTATAAGTCATATAAAATATTCAAATCAAGAATTTTATTACATTTACTAAAAATTTATTATTTTATATTAAATAAATGAAATTATAATTAATGATAAATGAAATGAATAACATTAATATGCAACTCAGCATAGATTTATATATTTATATGTGTTATCTTTTCTCTTCATAGTCTTACTTTTAGCATTTTTATCATATTGAAACCTTTGATTTGTGAAGACATTGTATATATTGGATTTTTCAGATCCTGAATTACTTTTATCAATCTAAGAATCTAATATGAAATATAAAATGAATGCTTAAATTTTTCATAATCGATTTATATCAATTTGTTATTGATATAATATAAATTAAATAACATCATAAGTAAACTCACTAATCTGTTTAAAATATAATTTTTAAATGGAATCATATCAGATTTGACCTATTAATTTGCTTTAAAGCTACATTATTTTATTCATATTTTTATTAGTTAATTTTATTATTTTTATGTTATACATATCATTTTATCTTAAACTGATTCATTCATGTAATTTATAAATCAATTATATGAAATAGATCATATTAAATTATTGATATCAAATTTAAATTGAATTAGAGTTCAGATGTTTAACACGATAAATATTTGAAGTAGGATTTAAACTGATGAAATCCCATGATAAGAGAATAAATGTGTATCGTAAAATGGGTACGTAGTTGGTGGAGAGGGAATTAGGCGTCCCACGTTTCGTCAGCAGAAGAGCACTTACCCATGAGATTAGGTTGGAATGATAGATCAAGTATATATTTAAACGTGGTTGAATTTAAATGAACTATATAAAATTTAATTTTAAATATAAAAATAAATGTATTAGTTTAAATTGATCCAAAGAGCCAACTTTTAGTTTATGACTACGACATACTACTAATTTTCCTTCTTTAACCATCCCATCTATATTTGGTTTAAGTGCTAATTTGGTTTCGAATATTCAATTTAGTCATAAATTAATGTTACCATCAGTTTTGACATGAGATGAGGTGGGAATGAATACGAGGCAAGAGGTCTAATTAACAGGCAGGCATATGGAGGTGGAGAATTGAAACTTCCTGCCCAATTACCATCCTAATTTACACCTTCAATTTGTCATTTTATCCTCATTTTCATTTAAACTTTAATAAACATGGATTTACTTTATGAGCTTTTAACATCATTTTGATATTAATTTTTACAATTTAATTTGTAATGTTTCATTTATTTTCTTATTATTTTAGATCAAACAACTGATAAAAATGAAATATAAAAAACATTATAAAAAAATCAATTATTAATAATTAATTTATATCAATTAATAATTAACAGCTGTTCCAATAACTAAATCCATCTCGGAATCAAAACGGGAGCCAACCAAAACCATACCATTGCCGGCAACACCCAACTACCCATTAAGTAACTTAATTAGTAATAATTTTTCACAAGTATAATTCCCTAAAGGGACAGCAAGCCGCTCGCATCAGAAACTATCCACGTGTCAGAATCTCTAGCCGTCAATTGGAATAAAAGATCCGACGGCCTCATGCATTTTCCAACTAACCCATCTCCCTACCCAACCATAACACTCAATGTGCTCTATTTAAGGCACCCAAATTTTGGTGAACAAATCCCAGGGATTTTTATTGGGTTTAATTTCACCTAAAAATTCCTTATCTAACCATTTAACAAATAAATAAAACCCTCTCCGCTTCCATCCATTTCTTTATGCCATTTCCTTTCCTTCATTCAAACCTTTTTTCTTGAATCCATGGAGTTTTCGAATCATTGCCACGACAATGGTAACAATATCATTAAAACTTCCTCCTTCTATCATGAGGATCCGTTGAACTGGAGCACAATGGCAGAGTCATTGAAAGGCAGCCATCTCGATGAAGTAAAGCGTATGCTTGACGAATACAGAAAATCAATGGTTAAACTAGGTGGTGAGACTTTAACTATCGCACAAGTTACCGCGGTTGCCCGTCATGATACAGGACGAGTCAAGGTCGAGCTTTCAGACGGGGCTCGAGCCGGGGTGAAGGCTAGCAGTGACTGGGTTATGAACAGTGTGAACAACGGAACTGATAGTTATGGAATCACTACTGGTTTTGGTGCAACGTCACATAGAAGAACCAAGCAAGGTGGTGCCCTGCAAAAGGAACTTATCAGGTAATAATAATAAAAAAAGAAAAAAAAATTTATCAACTTATTCTATTTCTAACAAAATGAGAAGGTCTGATTTTTTTCCTTTTTTATATATTTATAGATTAATGTTTTTACTTTAATTCCATAACTTACTTACAATATAATAAATTGTTACAAATAAAATATAGTTTAATTATATATATCCTATACATTACTATATAATAAGGTTTAATATCAAAATATGAAGCCAAATAAAATCCAATTTGATTGTGAATACATTGATATTTATATTATATTAAATATTTATTATTTATTAAATTTTATTCCATTATGAATATTAAGATAGAAAATTGTTTATTTTTCCTTATATGATGTTAGGGATCAGCTCTTTCTTTATTTAGGTGAACGGCCCGAGAGTTACCTGTTTGCATGAAACATATAATATATTAATTAATTAATTCATTACCCATTTATTTAAATTTTTATTTAATTTTTCTAATGACAATATTCCATTATCAGATAAATCATTTTCTACATATCTAAGAGGAAATTAATTTCCTAGTAATTAACCAGTTTAACCTATGATCAATCTTTTATATATATATATATATATATATATATATATATATATGTTTGGTTGGTAGGAAAAGTTTTCCTTTTTTTTGCAATAGAAAAGAAAAGGAAGTTGTATTAAACAGAAGTGGCAATTTAAATAGTCAAATGATTATTGTACTGCCGGCTGTCTAAAATTAAATAACCATTAAAATGCTTATAATAGCTGTTTTTTTTTTGTTATTATGAAGTCTAAAAAAAAGGGTTTTAAGCCATGAAATATTAAGAAATTTTTTTAAAAAATTAAAACCTAAAAAAATTATAAAAATATTGATTTTCTAAAATTACAAAAATAATAAATTTTCAATAATATTTATAAGAATAACATTTTTCAATGATGAACATATATTGAACTTATGTTATATATGCTTAACATGAAAATCCATTATTTTTGAAAGAAAAATTATTATTTTTATAAATACTTAAAAATCATATGAAATTATTATAACATAAAAAATAAAATTTGTAATTGTTTTAATTATTTCTAAAATATATTTAGATGTAATGTTCGTGAGTTTAGAGAATTAAATATAATTCAATTTACTAAAAATTTATATATTATTAATTAATGCATATTAATATATTATAATGAATTTCTTTTTTCTTTTTGGTTTGTGGTTTGAATAGTCTTATGTTCATGTTGAAGTGTCAATTTCATTTAGTTTGAATACGATAAGAAAGATTATAAACTACCAAATACCATGTTATTAAAATTACCATATTATAAATGACGATTGATACATGTAGTTGATTTATCCTAATCATGATATAATATAATATTATTATTTTGTAAATTTTGATATAATAATGCTAAAAAAGTTGTATTGTTAAATATAATTAATAACAATAATTTAGTACAATCTACTAAAAATTAATACTATTTATTAATTTTTTAGTTCATCATGAAAAGAGACGAAACATTTAAATATATAACCAATAAATAAAACTTTAAGGAATATATTTCTACACAAAATAAATAAATTTGATAATCTTTGTATGATTAAAAAATTATTCACTTCTGACCAACTAACCATAGTTAAGATTTTCTTTTAAAAATGGAACTTTCAGTATATATATATATATATATATATATATATATATATATATATAGCTTAGAACAAGTGTTTACATGCCAAGTCAAATGAGCAAGTATCCAAAATATACTTTAGAATTGGTTAGTTGGAGTTGGATCACTAAATATCATGTAAAATGGGTTTAAGATTAATTTGAAGATATCTTGATTAATGCCAAAAATTTAATTAATTATAATAATATAATGTAATACTAACAAATAAGTTACATAATTAATATGAAGATGAATAAATAATATGATATAAGTAAGTAATAATAAATTATAATTAATACAAGTTATTATATGATATGGTATGAATCATTAATAATATTATAAATAAATTATATAAATTTATATCGAAACTACAATCGAGTAATTATTTATTTATTGATTTGATAGAGTAATTATTTATTTATTGATTTGATAGAGTAAATTGTGAGTAATACTTAAAAAGTATACTTAAGAAACAAGTTATTGGGAGATGCACAAGTTGGGTATTTTACAAGAAATGTTTGAAGAATTCCCATCAAAGATCCAAACGTAGATGTCATTATCTTATGGTAATTTAAGGCTGCAAGTTATTTGGCCACCTTAAACACAAATTTTTTATTAAGAGATGGATGTGAACGCATACATGTATATATTCTTTAGAAATGTAGATTTTGTCAGACATGTTTCACATCTTCTCTTTGTTTTCTGCTTCTCTCCAATGATTTTCAACTTTTCATCCTTCTCACTTTTCTTCCCTTAAATATTTGAATTAAGGGTAATAATTCTTTCAAAATCATCCATTAATTCAACATAAATATAATATATATAATAAAGTGAATTTGAGTTATTTATGATTAGATTCATGTTAATATATTAATGATATAATAAAAAATTTATTTGTGTTATAGGTTAATTTAAATACGATTTAATAAATTGAATCTTGGATTTAACCTTTTAATTTATCTTGAAACTATGTCATTTTAGTTTTACTTTTTATATGTTAATTAGTGTTTTTTATGTTATACAAATCATTTCATGGTAAATATGTTAGGTTGACTCATATAATAATTAAATTAATATATTAAATATTTTGGATTGATATATAAGATACTTGAATGAATAAGATCAAATGAATTATATTCACTTTTCTACATCAAATTCGGATTAAATTTGAATTTAAATATTTAATATAGTTAAAGTTTTAGATCTTGTTTTGGATCAATCTATTATCAATTTGAATTGATAATTTTTTAAAAATATTTATTCAAATCAATGACATCATCCAAATAAATCTTTTCATACTTGAAATTTTAGTAGTTTTCTTAAATTAATAGAATTAAAAAATATATTTAAAACACTGAAAATTTTATAACATTTTCTTTATTTTTTTTTTATCAATTCATATCTTATGGTTCCTGAAAATCCTGTTTAACCAGGTTCCTGAATGCTGGAATCTTTGGAAATGGCACAGAATCTTGTCAGGTATTGCCTCATTCAGCAACAAGAGCAGCTATGCTGGTAAGAGTCAACACATTGCTACAAGGTTATTCAGGCATAAGATTTGAAATCCTGGAAGCCATTACCAAGTTTATAAATCATAATATTACACCATCTTTGCCCTTGAGAGGCACAATCACCGCCTCTGGTGACCTTGTTCCGTTGTCCTACATTGTTGGTCTCCTCATCGGCCGGCCAAATTCTAAGTCCGTCGGGCCCGACGGGCAATCCTTGGACCCAACTGAAGCCTTTAGGCTTGCTGGGATTGATGGTGGATTTTTTGATTTGCAACCTAAAGAAGGGCTTGCGTTGGTAAATGGTACTGCGGTCGGTTCTGGATTAGCTTCAATGGTACTTTTTGAGGCTAATGTGTTGGCAGTTTTAGCAGAAGTTTTGTCAGCAATCTTTGCAGAAGTTATGCAAGGAAAACCTGAGTTTACTGACCATTTAACACATAAATTGAAGCATCATCCTGGCCAGATTGAAGCTGCTGCTATAATGGAACATATACTGGATGGTAGTTCTTATGTCAAAGCAGCACAAAAGCTGCATGAGATTGATCCTTTGCAGAAGCCTAAACAAGACAGATACGCTCTTCGAACATCCCCTCAATGGTTAGGCCCTCAGGTCGAAGTTATTCGATCAGCAACGAAAATGATTGAACGTGAAATCAACTCTGTGAATGATAATCCGTTGATTGATGTGTCAAGAAACAAAGCATTACATGGTGGGAATTTTCAGGGAACGGCAATTGGTGTGTCCATGGATAACACTCGTTTGGCAATTGCGGCAATTGGCAAGCTCATGTTTGCACAATTTTCTGAGCTTGTTAATGACTTTTACAACAATGGTTTGCCTTCAAATCTGACAGGCGGTCATAATCCAAGCTTGGATTATGGTTTTAAAGGAGCTGAAATTGCCATGGCATCTTACTGTTCAGAGCTTCAGTTCCTTGCCAATCCTGTCACTAACCATGTCCAGAGTGCTGAGCAGCATAACCAAGATGTGAATTCATTAGGTTTGATTTCTGCCAGGAAAACATCCGAATCTGTTGAGATTCTGAAACTTATGTCATCGACATATTTGGTTGCTTTATGTCAGGCAATTGACTTGAGGCATTTGGAAGAGATTCTGAAGAATACAGTGAAGAATA
Organism: Dalechampia spathulata; assembly: GCA_948192965.1. Lineage (NCBI taxonomy): Eukaryota > Viridiplantae > Streptophyta > Magnoliopsida > Malpighiales > Euphorbiaceae > Dalechampia > Dalechampia spathulata. The sequence continues at coordinate 15,083 of CANYBF011108606.1, forward strand.
CAGTCAGCCAAGTTGCTAAGAAAATTCTGACAATAGGAATCAATGGTGAACTTCACCCGTCAAGATTCTGTGAAAAGGATCTGCTAAACGTTGTCGATAGAGAATACATTTTTGCTTACATTGATGACCCATGCAATGCTACGTATCCATTGATGCAAAAGCTAAGGCAAGTTCTGGTTGATCATGCTTTGATTAATGGTGAAAACGAGAGGAATTCAACAACTTCAATCTTCCGAAAGATTGGTGCATTCGAGGGTGAGCTTAAAATCCTTTTGCCAAAAGAAGTAGAAAGTGCAAGAAATGAATATGATAATGGGAATCTTGAAATTCCAAACAAGATAAAGGAATGCAGATCATACCCATTATACAAGTTTGTAAGAGAAGAACTTGGCACTAGTTTGCTCACCGGGGAAAAGCTCCGGTCGCCCGGAGAAGATTTTGACAAGGTTTTCTCAGCAATGTCAGCAGGAAAGCTGATCGACCCTATGCTAGAATGCTTGAAGGAGTGGAATGGTGCCCCTCTACCAATTAGTTAAAGCTTCTTCTTTCTCCTTTTTCCCTTGTCTTTTACTCTTACAAGTGTACTTGCCATGTTTGATTTGAAACATAGAAGCAATTGTTATATCAACCTGTATGTCTTTTTTTTTGGTTTTTTTCCTTGTACTATGGAAACAAATTGCAGTACACAAGTGTATAACTACAAAGGCAAATCTACACCGAGAGTTGTGTTTTTTCTTTTATTTACTTCAGTGGAAAAAATTCATTTTTTAGGATTGGTTTATCAATTTTGTTATTTGACATGATAAATCAAACCATATCATGAATTAATTTATTAAATTAGTTAGATTGTATTATGCATAATTTGATCCATTGGTTCTTTAAAAACTAAAATTATGTGGTTTTAATTTTAATTTTATAACTTAACATATAATTTTATATTACATGAGTCATTCAATATCCAACATGTCAAATTAATTTATATAATACATAAATTAATCATATCAAATAGATTATATTAGATTATTTATATCAAATTTTATTGAGTTCAAGTTCATATTTTTGTTTAAATTATATTCAAATTAATCTTAAATATATTTTACTTATAAATCAATGCGATATTCAAATGATCAAACATGCTACTTAGCATTTCTCCAGTAAACTCTACTTGTTTGAGTTTCAAATTAGTTTGGAGATGACATTTCAAAATTTTTTTAAAATAATGGTTTTTCAAGATTTAAGTTAACAATATTTCATATACATTTTAATGTAAGTTTAATATGAAGATTCATTATTTTTTATAAACAAATTTCATGAAAATTTTAAAATTATTTTCGAATCAAACACAAATTTCATGTTCGATTTTATTAGTTTTTTATTCAATAAACTCCAAAAAATCCATTATGTACCATCAAGAATTTAACAACCCTTTAAATTATAAATTTTTATTTATTCTTTCATTTTAATTTAATGACTCTTGATAACTAAATATTTGACACTCATAATTTAAAAAGAAAATTTTTTTATTTTCAATTATTTATGAAAAAATGAATCAGAAAAAACTCTTATAAATATATCAATTACACAAAAAGATCTTCATGAAAAAAAGAATTTCTTTCTGAATTTTACCATATGTATTGATTCACCTAATACAAATTCATTATGACATTAGGAGATCATAATCTTGACATCTAGTTTATGCCATTTTCGACTGATATGTTACATGTACATACAACCCATGAACAAGCAGACAGAATCTGACATTAGAACAATCAACCATACCCAAAAGTTTGCAGCCATTGGAAGTTACAATTCTACAGAAACGAATCTTTGGAAATAAGATCAGACTATTCTTGCCATTGATGCTGGTGGTGTTTGTCATCTTCTGTTAATGGTTATTAACCAAAACGAAAGTTCAGAATATATCAGACAAAGCAGAAGCAAAGCACGTTGTAACTTGCAATGTTTGAAAATGGCGGTCACCTCCATTGTGTCTATCCGTATTAGGCGCCATAAAGCAACTTGTAAGCCACGCACTTCCAATGGAATCCTGAATCAAGAATGAAGATGGAATTTCGTTTTTTTCAGTATAAAAGAGAAGGTTGCGAGAGCAGTTCCAGCACGGAAAAACGATCGGAAAAAAACCCGTCTCGTAAAACAGTTGAAATATAGTTCGGAAATGGAGTCAAGTTTAGCAATTTCTTTAGCATTCATCCTGTCAATGGTTCTGACAATAATCGTGGGATCTGAAGCTGGTGGAATAGCGATTTATTGGGGTCAGAATGGAAATGAAGGAACCTTGGCGGAGACTTGTGCCACAGGAGATTATGATTTCGTCAACATAGCTTTCTTGGCTAGTTTTGGTAATGGTCAGACTCCAATGATCAACCTTGCTGGCCATTGCGATCCATACAGTAATGGCTGCACAGGGTTGAGTTCTGATATAAATTCCTGTCAAGCCAAAGGCATCAAGGTCATGCTTTCCATCGGAGGAGGAGCTGGTAGCTATTATCTTTCATCTACTGAGGATGCCAAGCAAGTTGCAACTTACCTCTGGAATAACTTCTTGGGTGGAAAATCTTCTTCTCGCCCACTTGGCCCTACTATCCTTGACGGCATTGATTTCGACATTGAAGGAGGAACAAACCAACATTGGGATGATCTTGCAAGGTTCCTTTCCGCCTATAGCAAGAAAGGCAAAAAGGTATACCTGACAGCAGCTCCCCAATGCCCATTCCCTGACGCCTGGGTGGGAAATGCTCTAAAAACAGGTCTATTCGATTTGGTATGGATCCAATTCTATAACAATCCACCCTGTCAATACTCGTCAGGAAGCATAACCAATCTGGAAGATGCATGGAAGCAGTGGATTTCAAGTATCCCAGCAGACAAGATTTTCCTGGGATTACCAGCTTCTCCAGAAGCCGCAGGAAGTGGATTCATCCCTGTAGCTGATTTGACTTCCAAAGTTCTTCCAACAATTAAAGATTCTGGCAAGTATGGAGGGGTTATGCTGTGGTCCAAGTACTATGACGATCAATCTGGTTATAGCAAAGCCATTAAAAGCTCTGTCTAGTTTAATCGCTTCACAGCTTATGTGAACATATATTTCTCGTTTGCCTTCAATATATCATCCGTATGCATTATTTGTGTGTATCTATATTTTCTATGTAAATAAAATATTGAACCTGTTTTCTTCATTCACTATCCCTCTTATGATTTATATTTTAATATTCCTAACATTCTAATAAAAATTATTTGTATTTAATAATTATTTAGTTTGAATTATTTAATATTTTGTTTAATTAATAAAACCAAAACAAAAAATATCATATCATATAAATATCTTATTTTATTTTTATGAGATTTGATATATTTAGAATTTACCTTCAATTTAATTTGCATTTCAAGACAAACCGACTCGTGGTATCTCGTGGTGTGACAAGATCCGAGCACGACATAGATCCTTGTTTAATTTTTCAGTCCCTGCAATTGAATTGTTGTTCAAAAAGTTCCTTGCGGAGGTTGTTAGAGTTGCTGCTAACACCTGCTTCCTCCCTCGCATTCCATCGTTCTTCCTCGCTCATAGTACATAAAAATCACTCCTTTTTTTCACACCCCTTATTGAATTGTCATCATCGCTCCATAATGGCATCATACGAGGGAATTCTGTTGGGGATGGGCAATCCTCTCCTCGATATTTCTGCTGTTGTTGATCAGGATTTCCTTAACAAGTCAGTCTGTCTGTCTTCCTCTCATATCTTTATTCTTTTTTCAGTGCATCATCTGTTTTCACTTTACCATTTTCAGTCTTATTTATTTTGTTTGCATTCTCACTTTCATGTTATCTGGCTTGTTTTAATGGAATTTGATCTGGGTTTTCTTTCTTCTTCTTCTTCTTCTTCTTCTTCTTCTTTCTAACATTGAATTTATCGGTCTGTTTTGTGATAACGTGGCCATTCTTGCCTTCTTATTGCGTTTCTTCATTTACAATTTGTATTGAAAATTTAATAAAATCGATAAATTTAACGCGATCTTGTTGTTCTTCTAGGACCCATTTTACAGTTCTTTTATAGTATCCATTTTGTCTATTTATTCTAAATAAATAATTATTTAACCATATTTTGAATACTTAAATGTACCCTTGTGATTATGTGACTTGGATTCTGTAACAGATATGATATCAAGCTTAACAATGCCGTCCTTGCTGAAGATAAACATTTACAAATGTAAGTTTGTTCCATTTAAGGTCATTACTGCTTTAAATTTAACAAAGTTGCCTTTAACCAACATAGAGAGATTCTGAAATAATTCTGTCATGTTGAAAACTTTCAAGGTATGAAGCAATGGCAAACCGCCCCAACGTAGAATTCATTGCTGGAGGTAACTTGGTGATTTGGAAGTTCGATGCTGTGAAAATTTTAATGCTTTTGCTTTGTCAGAACTCGATCAAAGTTGCTCAGGTTTGCTTCCATTATCATCTGGAAAATTGATGTTTTACATACTGCTTCTATTTTGTGATTCTTAGTAATTCATTTTTTGGTATTTTTGATCATTTGAATTGGATGCTTCAAATTACTGGTGCAACAAGTTACATGGGTTGCATTGGGAAGGATAAGTTCGGAGAGGAGATGAAAAAAGACTCGACGAGAGCTGGTGTCAACGTATGTTGTTATCTTTACCTGTATTCTATTTCTTTGGCCATATATCTTTTAGATCTGGAATGCATTATCAGGCTCATTATTATGAGGTTGCAACTGCTCCTACAGGGATCTGTGCTGTTTGTGTTGTTGGTGGTGAGAGGTCAGTTTTACTCTATCAGATTTATCTGTAATCTGTTTCTCAGAATCTCATGCATCTATCAGTACATTTTTCTTGTTTTGCCATATTTTGCAAGCCGAAATTCTGTTGATGATGTCTCAAATGGTCCATAATCTAAAACTCAATAGCTTAGTTTCGTATTTGTACTAGTCATTAAGAGCCTTCTTTTATTTCGTTAGGAGATACAATAATCAATAGACATCAAGGATGATCCTCCCCTTTGAAATTATAAGGAGATATTGTTAATCATAAACCATAAATTTCGTAAAACCTAGATCATGCAAAATTACTAGATATCAAGAGACCGGATTCAATTATGTATTGATAGCGTACCTTGCATCATGGTATGTTGAGATTGAAGACGAAAATATAGGTTTGTTGCCTTCCAAGGAAAACCGATCAGAATTTTAGCGGAAGCACTACTCAAAGGAACGTAATGATCTTTCAGTATCAGTTTCCTTGGAGATCACGACCTTCTATAAACCTGTTAGGATAGACCAATTTCTATTTTGGTCCTTTAACAAAATAGAAATTGCAAAAGGATCTCTACACTTTAATCCTACAACCTATTTAACACCTTAATAGTCAATAATTCAAAATTAGACCACAAGTAAACATTGACTATTTATTTTGACCACCATATATATTTTATATTTACATATTTAGCCCACATTTAGAATATTCATTCTAACATTTATCACTTCTTTTAATATATTTATTTTCAACAAATGCTTAGAAATATTTATTTTCTTTTGCAATGGAGTTTCATTTAAGATTGAAAAAGGTTTTTAAAAAATGATTAAATAGATTAGATTTTAATAAAAAAAATAAATTAAATTGATTAAATTATTTTCGGAGAATGAAAAATTATAAAAAAATAAAATCAACTTAATTTAATAAAACAACATTTAAAATGATATTTTAAATTTTTTCATCTAGTGCAAGTTTTATTGAACTTAACCAAGTCTTATCAAATTTC
>CANYBF011109008.1:0-36349 GCA_948192965.1 Dalechampia spathulata
TGTGTTTTGATGCAAAGATCATCTTTTGGTTTGTTGTTTTAAAATAAAAATTTTAAATTTCTTCTACTGCTTATTAACTACGCAAACCAACACCAATGCTATGTGTGCCTTGCTGTGATTGTGGGATGAATGTTATGCTACGTGTGATGCTTGTCTATGATGTGCCTAGATGTGCTTGTCCTAAAATTATGACAATCATGTATAAAGGAGCTAACCTCATTTTGTGTCTGTAGGTATAATTAATCGGCTGGCTTGTTGAAGGTAGTGTCTGAATATGAGCGCCGCACGGGTCCTTAAGCATTGTCTCATATTCAACCCGTGACACCGCCAGGCGCCATGGTGGGCCCCACCAGTTCTGAAATGTTCCATTCATCAAAACACACAGAGGAAGTTATAGGGGCTTATATGTATAATCGGGATCGATACCAGAGACTAAATCCTAGTCAAATCAATAATGATCCAAAATCATACAATGGTGAAAAGTCAGGGTCAACAATATAATTCATCACTTGAATTTCATTTAGCCCTCTCTTCTTACAACATTATTTATCTATAATATATACCCTATTTAATAATATAAAAACTTATTTAAAGAATTTTTTTTAACTTAATTAATTAATTAATTAAAAATTAACATAAATTTATATTCCTTATAAACATCCACCACCATATTATCCTATATCATGATATACCATCGACTAAACCATTATTAAGTATGCATAATTTCATTCAAGATACTAGACTTATTCATTTTTTTAATGTCTACAAGTAGGTGAATTAGTGGTCGTGACATCCCATTAATAGCTTTCATAGTCAATAACACATTCTTATACTTATCATATAAAAATGTATCATCCATATACAAAATAGGTTTAAAATATCTGAAATACTCAATATGCAAATGCATATGCCAAGATATTTTCTAAATTAGCAAACACCCTCAACAACTTTAAGATTAATAATATGCATGTTACTTTCTAGATCTTATATGGAACTTATATTCATTATTATTGTTACAACATGCATAAAATTTCATAATTGCATATAGGATTCATCCTAGTCTTTGAATATATTTTCATTAGCTTTTGCTTCAAAAACCATTTCTTCTTATAAGAATTCGAGATATTAAACCTTTCCTTCAACTTTGCAATTATAGTTTTCACCTTTGAATTAGTTTCCTTAGCTAACAATGGTTTAATATACCCCCACAATCAAATTAGAGTCAAAATTTTGATGATCTTATAAATTAGGTAAAGCACTTTAGAACCATTACATTGAGTGATTTTTTTATGATCATTTAACTTCTTATTAGTTTCATGTAAGCGCTAATCATATATATCACTTTGATCATAAACTACTATTATTGTATTTTTCCCTGTTTCTTTGCTTCAAAATTATTAACTTACTCATATTTAATATAATTTCTTGATTGCTTATATTACATCTTTCAACTCAAAGGTCATGCCTTTTAGAAACTTAAATAATGGATTTCATAGTATCTCATCAATATCAAATGGATTATGTTAACACTCATCTCATTAGCATCAACAATGGTTAAATTTAAAGATGCATGAATCAAATAACCATTTCATTTAATTAATGTTATTAATTAATCATCACCTTCAATTTCATCATCATCATTATTATTATTATCATCCTCATTATAAAAACATATATCATCATCATCAATATCTTCAATTATATCATCATGATTGTTATCATCATTTCATTATCATTTTTATTATCATCATTGCCATCTTCATCATTGTTATCATCATCATCATGACTAACACCTTCACTATAATCATCAATTTCATAATGAATTATTACAAAACCTTTTTTTGGTTATTGTTTAACTCCACTAAATTCAACATAACTTAATATATTACAGTCATGAAAATTGACTAATATTTGACATATCATACTAACATAATTTTCATTTATAATTTAAAGAGCATTAAACATCAATTATCCTACTAAATTTATCATTGGATACCTGACAATGATTAATGTGATTATGATATTGCCAAATAATCCAATTATTATTTTGATTTTATACAATAATAATGTCAAATTTAACAAATCAACCAAAATAGCCCATCATAATTGCTTATTAATGTTGTTGGTACCAATATATGAATTGATATATAGATTACTATCATTTTGTCAGTCAATTAGTATCAATAATTGTATGTTTAATAATATGATGAATCTTTACTACTAATTATTTGGATCTTTATTAATTTCATGAAACTAAATTACATTTTCCAATTTATCAATTGATTTTTAGATTTAACTAAATTAATCATACATTTATTAAATTTTAAATTAAATATTAATCATTTTTCATTTATAATTAAGTTGTTAACATACAACATCATAATTTAATATACACATTATATGTCATGTGCATGAAATGTAATCAATTAATTTTCAAATAATAAATCTTTATTAGTAATTATTTGGATCTTTATTAATTTTATGAAATGAAATTATAATTTTAAAAATTTATTAGCTCTTTTATATTGATTTAATTAAATTAATTCTATATTTACATTAGTAATTTTTGAGTAATTTCATTTCTACATGACTACAATAATCATCATCATTATGTAATGTTAGATAATAATATAGGCAATTAAATAACTTTTATGTATACTTTAATATAAATACTACTGGATTGTCAATAAATGATAACATATTTTAAATCTACATTATATAACACATGCATAAAATATAATAAATAAATATCAACAATCATGTTAAGAAGATAAATAATAAAAATACAAGTGATTTATCATTGTAACTATACTTTTTGTTACATTGTAAAACAAAAATTAACAAATGAAAATAACTTGATCATTAAAATAGATAATAACATCAAAAAAAATTAATTTTTACAATCAATCAATTTCTAAATTTTTTAACAACTATAATATAAAATTATTTAAACAACAACTAAACTATTTTCTCCATATTTTCTCTTTTCTACTAAATGTATTCTCTACTTAAAACAAATCCACCATATAAAAAAAATAACCAATTTATAATAACAAATGCAACCATTAATTGATAGTTTAGACAAGTTTTGACAAATGCTACATCTATACTCACATCCTTGCAAATATCAATTTCATAATTAAGTTCCATAAATCGATCTTTTGTAAAGATTTTAGAGGCAAAATTAAACCATATAGTAGAAATATGATGTATATTATTAAAATCATCATATTCTTATTAGGCTTGAAATGAATTAAAAGAAATGCATTTCAAATTGGTCTTTATAGGATCATATTATATGATTTTTATTAACATTATTATTAGGATTAATTAATAATTTATCACATTATCAATTAATCAAAATTAAAAAAAATGCCACCTAATATTACACTTTAACTTTATCACTCTTAATAAAAATATTTTTTATAATTCCTACAAATTAATTAAATCTATTTTTTCTTAATCTTTCCTACAAATTAATTTTATAATTTCTTATTCTTATTCTTCTTTTCCTCCTTTCTTCTTAATTATATTTTTTATTTTTTTAATTATTTGTTATATAATTTAATTATATTTTTTCATTTTTTATTGTATTTTTGTTTGTTTTCTTTCATGGTAAATATAAGCAAGTAAATATATACCAAAACATATAGTATATATTGCATATATATTATATATATATAATTCCAAGTAAGCAACAAATAAGTTATAGTGGTTCAGCATAATAATTGCCCATGTTCACTCTCCTAAGTAGTAACTTAGGGTTCTACTAAAATTTCATCAGATTATACAAATGCATTCTTCAACCAAGAATCTCAACCTAGTATTTTGTAGGTTAACACTCAAACCTTTATAATAGAGTTCAATCTCATAAGATAATACTCTCGATTACAACAATAATATCCAAATAATTGCTCTCACTAACACAATACAAGGTAATCAAAATGAAGCAATTAATGAATTCAAGTGGATAAGAGTAATTTGAGAGAGAAAGGATGTAATAGCTTAATATTCAAGTTACTTACTTGAAGAAATGATTTTCCAACCTTAAATATGCTTCTCTCTCAATAGGAATCCATTACTCTAAGCATTAAATGCTAATAGTTTTGTTAAGGCCCTTTTAAGTTAAATAGAAAAATTAATGCCCATATAGCGTATGACCGTATGCCTAAACGGTATGTTTGTTCAAGTGATAAAACCTCAAGTTCAAATTCAAGCAATGGTTGTCATATGGTCATACATAAAAAGTAGCATGCCATACTAAAACTTCTACCAAAAATGTTAGCTTCACCATAATCAACCAAAAGTCTACAAAACGTCCATATCAACTACTAGCACGATTGTACATAACCTAAAACATAAGAAATCATGCAAAAAAGGATATAAATTATTTATTAACATGAAAATCCTTAAACAATATGGTCAATAATCTCCTCGTTTTGATGTTGATAAATAATTTAATCAATACAAAAAATCTCCCCCTCACCTTAAGCATTCATCCAACCAATGCATATAGAACCATCCATAACAAAATACAAGATTCAAAGTGAAAAATCCATGACATTCATCAAAATAAAATACCAACATCATTAACAATCAAAGTTCCAAATACATAAATCAAAGCACCAATAATTTACAAATTAAAAACAATAAAATATGAAATGTAAACATACTATGCAAACTAAATAAGCATCCAAATATGAATCCAAGCATGAATCTCCCCCTTTGGCAATAGCAAAAGGGCATCAACCTAAAGCAGGAAAAGGTAGATTAAGCAAAGTTTAAATGCTTTGAAGAGCAATAGTAGTAGAGGTGTAGAAGTCCTGAAATTCCTGATTATGATGATGCAAGCATTGATCAAAAATATTAAATTGAGACTCAAGCTTATCAAAGTGATGATCAAAACCATCAAGCCTAGTGTTAATAGTCATAAACTACTATGTAAGAATATTAATTATAGAAGGAGGAGCTGAGGGACCAGTAGCAAAAGGTGAACCATCATCACTATACCATTAGTGTTTACAACGAAGGGCAACCTCACAACAGGCTAAGTCATAAGGGGAACTAGTGTGAGGATGGAACATGGCTGGAGTATCATCCTTAAAATACTCAATATCAAAAGGAATAGGGATACTCATATGATGACATATTTCTACGACCTTAGCACCATAGAGGGTAATAGTGTCATTTGGTAAGTCATTCATCAAAATACACCACTTAATGTACTCTTTATGAGTGGAGTAGACTCATAACCTATTTGACTCAAGAAGTAACATATGTTCAATGAAAGAAAGATCCAAATTTTAACCAGGAATACCAAATGATGGAGCATTTGAGGGAATACTTTTAAGAGCACAACACATATACAGAATATAAGGACTATAAAGTATTGAATAACCAAGATTATTGGTATCATCAACTTCAATAAATTGTTCCTGAAACCAGCAACTCATCTAAATATGAGATTGAGTAACCATTGCATAGAGAAATAATAAATTAATCCTGGTTATAGTATCATTGCAATCAGTCCTACCAAAAAGTACATCAGAGATGATGTGATGATAGTAAAATAAAGTAGAAGATTTAAAATAAGATTCTTTAAGTTTAAAGGCACAAAAAGGTTTATTTAAGGCAATATCTTTCCAAAAGGCATGTTTGTCCAAATTAAGAAATTTGGCACTTTGAATGCCATCTAAATGAAAGTTAAATAACTTATTAAACTGAGTTTTTAAAAGTTCATAAGGCTTATGAAGCTTCTTGAAGGTGCATAGATATTTTGACTTATGTGTCTCTAGCTTAAAAGTATAGAGAAATTCAAGAGTAAGGTTGTCAATACATTGATTATCAAGGAAAGCTAGAGTGGACCAACCAGCATTAGATAAATAATGCCTAGCCTCATCCCTTATTCCTACCGAATGAATGGTAACAACATAAGAAAAATGACTTGGAGTTAAACATTTTCTAGAAATAATATCCTTACACTTGATGAATTGAGGACCATGGAATGGTAGAGGACCACAGAAGGGTGGAGGAGTTTCTTCCCTAACTTCTTTACCTTTACTTGTATAATGAGAAGAGCTTCCTTCTTTAGAAGATATAATAGTAGAGAGAAAAGGAGAGAAATGCGAGTTTTCTTATATGAGAGAGAGGAAACATAAGATTAAAGTGCTTTGGTAGAAAATGTGAAACGTTTAACAATAATGAAGGGAAAATGATATAAGTAAGCTGATTTTCAAAGGAATTTGAAAAAGAATAGGATAGAAATGGTTTTAGAAGGTAAGAGTTTAAGAGAGAAATAGTTAAAAGAGGAGAAAATTAGGGAAAATGTGTTTTAGGGATTTTGAAAGATAATGCAATATTGCATATGGGCATACCAAAACAAGCATATAGTCGTACAAAAGCTACTAGAACTTTAAGGAATTTCAAAATCATCTAGTGTATGGTCATACAAAGAATAATGTATGACCGTATAGAGGCTACTGAAACTTAGAGAAAATAGATAAGTTGAGTGTACGGGCATACCAAAATGGTTGTACAATCATACAGAATCTACTGCTAAATTTGGAAGAAAGGAAAGTCAATGATATATGAGCATACCAATCAATACGTATGATCGTACAAGAGCAACTGTAAAAAATTTAAGAAATCAATAAATGAAATACAGATAAATGATAAGCCTGTACGATCATACCAACTGCTTGTACACTCATACAGAAATAAAAATAGATTTAACAAGGGAAAATATTACATAGTTAAAAGAATCAATCAATATAACACATAAAAAATATGATTTTTAAAATAAAATCATTTAAGAAAAGATCCATCTATCATCCCTAACTCATGCTTAATAAAATTAAGCCTTTCTTCACATTGGTGGAAATATCGACAAGTTAGTGAGTTGTATCAATGAATTCCAACATAAATTTTTCCTTTTTACACATTATCATACAAAAAATGATGTCTAATATCAATATCTTTCCTCCTAGAATGCTAAATAGGATTTTTAGACAAGTTAATGGTACTAGTAATTAGTGTGAAATCCATAACACTTAAGCACACAACCATCAGTAGACATATATTCAGCTTAAATAATAGATAAATCAATAGAATTTTGTTTCTTGTTAAACCAAGAAACCAAGTAATTTTTAAGAAAATGATATGTACTAGAGGTGCTTTTTCTATCTAACACATTCCCAATAAAATCAATATCAGAAAAAGTGATTAAGTCAAAGGAAGCAATTTAGGATACCACAAGCCATAAAAAGGAGTACCATTTAAGTATTCAAACATGCGCTTAATAGTAAGCAGTTGAGATTCTTTAGGTCAAGCTCAAAAATGAGGACACATACATATGGTAAACTTGATATCTAGTTTAGAAACTATTAGATTGAGAAGACTACATATCATACCTCTATATTTCTTTTGATCCACTAATTTACTATTTTCATCCAAAGATAGCTTTATGGTTGTACTCATTGGAGTCTTACTTGGTTTGGCTCCATCCATTCCAAACTTCTTTAGCATCTCCTTAGTCTACTTCTATTTGCTTATGAAAATTTTATCTTAACATTTCTTGACTTGAAGTCCAAGGAAGTATTTTAGCTCTCCCATCATGGTCATTTTAAACTCTCCTTACATGCATTTAGAAAATTTCTTATATAAATATTTATTAATAGCACCAAATATAATGTCATCCATTTCAATTTATACAAGAAGAAGATCATGTTTGTAATTTTTGATAAAAAGAGTAGTATTAACTTTTCCTTTTTCAAAACCATGATCAATTAGAAAAGAATTTAGCCTTTCAAACCAAGCTCTTGGAGCTTATTTTAAACCATACAAGGTTTTAATGAGTTTATAAACATGATTAAGAAAATTAAAATCTTCAAATCCAAGAGGTTGTTCAATATAGACTTCCTCCTTAATAAAACCATTTAGAAAGGCACTCTTGACATCCATTTGAAAAACTTTAAAATTCATGTGTGATGCATATGCAAGAAGCATTTGAATAGCTTCCAAATGAGCTATTAAGATAAAGGTTTCACCATATTCAATTCCCTCTTCTTGACTATAATCTTTTGTAACTAATCTAGCTTTATTTCTATTTATGACACTATCTTTATCTAATTTATTTTTAAAAATCCACTTGGTACTTATAATAGAAATATCACTAGGTTTAGGTACTAATGTCCACACCTTGTCTCTCTTAAATTGATTGAGTTCATCTTACATAGCAATGATACAATTTTCCTCATTTAAAGCCTTGTTAATGGTTTTTTGCTCTATTTGAGAGATAAAAGAAATATTATTATGAATTAATTTAAAATGGGATTGAGTGATTACTCCTTTTAAAGTATCACTAATTATTTGCTCCTTAAGATGCCCTTTAGCAAAGTGTCAATCCTTTAGAAAACCATGTGAGATATTTGAAGGTGTAAGATGAGGTAGGAGTTCATCTTCTTTACCATTTTTGACTTTTGAGATCATTATTACTTGAGATTGATCTTCCCTATTTCCCATAAAAGCTCCTGTGTCATCATCATACAAATCCTTTCTTGGACCAAGGGGGTTAATCTCATCAAATACAACTTGTATAGACTCTTCCACTATTAAGGACATTTCATTGAGATCTTATAGGATTTGCTAGTGGTGGTATAACCAAGAAAAATTCCTTCATCAGTTTTTGAATTAAATTTTCCCAGATTATTCTTTATATTTAATATATAGCACTTGCAACCAAATACTCTAAGATATGTAATTCTTAGTTTTTTACCATTTCATAGCTCATAAGGAGTTTTATTTAAAATAGGTCTTAAATTAACTTAATTTAAAATATAGCAAGTCATATTGATGTCTTTAGCCAAAAAATATGAAAGTAAATGATATTCATTTTGTTAGTATATGCTCTAAAGCATCATGTAAATTATGTATTATTTATTTATTTTAATAAAAGGCATTGTTCATTATTTAGTATTATATTTCATTATATGTGTATTGCTTGGAGTATTAAACTAAATAATGAATTACATGGTATTTGAATAATGTAAAAGGAATTCATAAAGTATGTTTATGAAATGAGATTCTTTTGTATGCAAATATTCAATATCTAAATCATTCTTGATCATAGTATTGATAAGAATGGATATTATTAATACGGATAGATCAGTACATGTTATACTTCCTTTTAGGGGTGCATTCTCATACACCATGATATGAGATGTCTAAAGTTAACATGTGGATGAATTGTATAGTACTAATTCATTGGATATGATCTTGCTAGTTAGATTTCATATGGATAATAATCTATGTCAATGAAGATGTATGAATAGACATCACTTTTAATTTACATACATTAATATCATTTGATGAGATTCAATGATATTTATGTTATGTTGCCAATTGGTTAAAAGCCCAAGAGGTCATACATAAACAAGGAAAGATTTGAATTAAAAATTAAATGATGTTATGAAATATTATTAAATAATATTTGATATTATTTATAATATTCAATTTTATTTTTGGTTATTTGATATACCATAAATAAAATATGCTTTGGGTTGAATTTTTTTCTAAAGTGGATTAAAAGATGGACTTGTAAGATCCATGGGTTATACCCATTGATTTAAGTAGGTATATCCTGTGCACATGCATAACTTAAGTTATCCTACACCTCTCTAACACTAATGTGCCCATATATATTTGTAATGTTATGGGATTAAGGTTAAAGCAAGTCATCCTACATCATTTATCTAAGAAAAAATATAATAAACACTATTCAAAGAAGAAATCACATTCATCTATTCACTTGAGAAGAGAAAAACCACATATTCATCTTCTATCTTTCTCTAATCTACTAATCTATTGATTGAAGTTTTATTGTAAAAGAGTTTTACTAATCCAAATCTTGATCTTGGTGTGTGCAGTTTGGAGATCTCCTAGTTTGGGGATTGAAAATAGTTTGCTATAACTCTTTTGTAAAACAAGAAAGAAGTAGAATGGCATTAAAATAAGTGTTACTCCTATTCTCTATACCATGATCTTTTGATTGGAATTATGTTTGAAAGATTGTGTAGATCTGATTTCCACATGTTTAAATAAATTTTATTTTATTCCATTGTTATATATCTATATTAAATTTCAACATGGTATCAAAGCAAGAGTTGTTATGAAATCATTCATGAAAAATGATTGAAAATGCTAATTTTCTACATATGTTAGGCTTGCATTTTTTTTATGTTTTAGAGGCTTTGTTTTACAAGTTTTTGTAAAAAAATTTAACCACTTATTTCTAAGTGTCATATATTGATTTCTATTTTAAAAATATTGCATGGTTATATGGAAAATATTTGAGCAAAAGTACTGTTTCACGTGCATGTCACTATTTGAGTGCAAAATTGTTCATATGTATTGTTCTTACTAAATCTATGTGTTTTTGATATGTTTAATTGTTAAAAATTACATGGATCATATTTTTAATGTGTTAACATGAATCTAAAATAATAAATTTGGATTTTTATTTGAATTAAATTAGATCTAATTAGAATTTCAATTCATATGCACATAAGATGTTTGCATGAAAGTTCAATTCGTAATTTTTGTTTTCAATGATTTATATTTATCAATTTGATTGATGAATTTGATTTTTATGAATTAGATTCATTGAATTTTTGATCTAAAATTTTTATAATTTTTTAAAATCATTTGATATTTTATTTGAAATTATATTTTGATCTTATTTGCATACGCATGAAAATTATTTTTATGTTTATTTGCATAATCAATAATAAATTTGATTTATTGTAATATATTGATAGTTAAATATGTTTAAATAATTGATATATTATTAGATGAATATTTATTTAATGAGATTAAATAGTTTATTCATGAGAAATCAATGCAAATAAATGTTTAATCAAAATGGTAATTCCAAATTAATTATCCTTAATTAAATGAGATTTAATGGAAAGGATGTTACACTTATATTTGTAATTAATTTGATTGGAGTTATGAATATATAAAGTGATTTAAGTTGGAAGTTTTAAAATTAGTCAGCTTAAAACTATTTTTCAAATTCCATATGACATGCAATATCCAAGTAAGTTCATCATGCAAGAATTAAGCAAAACCGAATTAATTCCAATGCAAAGGTCATATTTCACAATTACATTATGGATGTAAGAATGTATGGTTATATGATATTCATTATGATGGTTATGGACTTAGACCAATATGGAATGAGTATATGCATAAGTTTTATTTCCTTTTTGGTAAATAAGACCCATGTGTCCTACCTTATCTTTAATTTTATTGTAATTTCTCTTCTCATCCACTCCCCCTAAATGTAATTTAGGGTTTCTAATTATAAAATCTATAATTAGATTACATAGGATGTATAAAGAAGGAGCAATTAGAATAAGAAGTTACTAGAAGATAAAAGGAGCACTTCAAGATATATTTTGTAATAGCAGAGTATTATTTAAAATATTTTGGGGTTGTAATTCATGCATTACCTAGGTATGACCTATATAGATGCTCAAGTCCATGAACATCATGTATATATAAGTGTTATGTATGAGATGCATGTGCATGCTTATCCATGCTTATGAGCCAGGACCATGCATGACTGTACCAATTACACTACACCCACCAAGTATGATAAGACCACTTAAATTAAGAAAACCCTCAGAAGTAAATATTAAATCTATATGCCTTCCATTTAATTAATTAAAAAAGAGTGTTATATTTCATATGAGTTGTTGAGCCTAATCAAGCTTACATGATATAAAACACATTTTCATTTTTTAAATGAGTAAGATTTAAATAGGGTTATTAATTTGTTGAGCATACTCAAGGTGAATAATTCTATATGCAACATTAGGGAAATATGTATTGAGATTATATATGTATCAAGAGTTGATAACCTACGTAAAAGTAGTTGTATAAGGATATGATTAACATGAGATGTTTACCTTTAATATTAAAAGATAACTTGTTTGGCATACCCAAGGTTAACTTTTATTTATTATTGGGTACTAATCCATTAAGGAAAGTGATGCACGACTTTCTTGAATTAATAGTTAAGGGTTATTAATTCAAAATAAAATAGTGGGAGATATAAAATATTAATTAAAGACCAAATTATATTTTTAAACATGATGTTATAGAATATAACATACTTGTTCTTATTTCAAATTTAAGATGATAACAAAAGTTGATCTCTATGGTATACTCAAAAATAAACTAAATGGATCTAATTACATAGACTGGATTTTCCAAATAAAAATTATTCTTAGAGGTGAAAAATAGGCTATGTTTTCGATGAAGATTTTCCACCCAACCCTACAGTAGATTCCTCTGAGGAGGAAATTTGTACCTATAATAAGTATAAGGATGATAATGAAGTTGCTTATAGCATCATGCAAGCTGCCATGGAGAATGATCTCCAAAAATAGTGTGAGCATATGGATGCTCATAACATGGCACTTTATTTAAGGGAGCCTTTCTAGAAAAAGGCTCGAATAAAGAGGTTATATCTCTCAAGGACACTTTTAGGTGTCAGATGGCTAAGGGTACATCTGTAATCCAACATGGACTAAAGATATAGGGATATATCAAAAGGTTGGAATCCCTAGGCTTTGGTATGGATAATGAGCTCTATATAGATCTCATTTTGCATTCTGTACATGATAGTTATTCATATTTTATGCTTGACTATCAAATGAACAAGGGAGAAACTACTATTCTTAAGCTTATAAACTTGTTAAAGTTTGTTAAGGAAGCTCATAAGAAGATTTCTAATCTATAATGGTAGTAAGTTCTTATAAACCTAAAAAGAGAAACAATAAAAAGAAGGGCAAGAAACCATTAAAGCCAAAGGGTGGGGTTATTAAAAAAAAGCTGTTGAGAAACCCCCTAAGGGAAAATGTTTCCAATGCAATGTTGATGGCCATTAGAAGAGAAACTACAAGAAATACCTAGCTACATTGAAGAAGGATAGTCCCTTTTATTAGGTATATATGTCATTGAGGTTAATACTGGTAATTTATCTAATAACAAGAGTTAGGTATTAAACACTGGCTCTGCATCTCACTAGTGTTCTAATATGCAGGGGCGAACCAGTAAGCAAAAGCTGAGCAAAGATGCAATAGACATCTAAGTCGCTAATGGAGCAAAGGTTACTACTATAGCTATGGGAACCTATGTAATAAATTTAGATTCTAAACTTATTTTAGAACTTGATAACTGTTATTTTATTCCAAGTCTTTATCACAATATTATCAGTGTCTTATATTATAGAACAAGGTTTCAATATTACCATTAATGATAAAAGTTGTTCATTATTTAAAGATAGTATTTATTACTGTTCTGCAAGCATTGTTAATTGTACATATATACTAGATAATACGAGCCTTATATATAACATATAAACTAAAACATTAAAGAGTGATAATCTTAATCCACTTTATCTTTGCTATTATCATCTTGGCTATATATAGAATAACTGCATGTCTAAATTACACAAGCTTGGTAATTTGGGATCATTTCATTATGTATCAATTAAAACATGCGAATATTGTTTACTTGGTAAGATGATAAAGATACCTTTTAAGGGAAATGGTGAAAGACCTAAAGAGACATTAGAGCTTATACATTTAAATGTATGCGGTTGGTCCTATGTCTACTCATGCCAAGGGTGGATATCAATACTTCATTACATTCATTAATGATTATTCTAGATATGGATGTTTATATTTAATGAAATACAAATATCAAGCTTTTGAAAAGTTCAGAGAATTAAGAAATGAAGTTGAGAAACAACTTAGAAAAAGTATTAAAACTCTTCAATCAGATTAAGGAGATGAATACTTAAGTCAAGATTTTCAAGATTATCTAAAAGATAATAGGATATTATCTTAATGGACTCCTCCTTACACACCATAGTATAATGGTGTCTCTGAAAGGAGGAATAGAACTTTATTGGACATGGTCAGGTCCATGATGAGTCTTGTAGATTTAACTAAATTTTTATAGGGTTATGCACTAAAAATTATTGTTCATGTATTGAACAAGGTTCCAACTAAATCAATTGATGTTACTCCTTATGAGATGTGATTTAATAAGAAACTTGTACTTTCTTATTTAAAATATGGGGTTGTCCTGCTTATATAAAGAGGATAGTGTCAGATAAACTTGAAGCTAAATCTGACAAGTGTTATTTTATGGGATATCCAAAGGAGACTATTGGATATTATTTTCATCATCCTTTAGAATAAAAAGTATTTATTTCAAAACGTGCGATCTTTTTAGAGAAAGAATTTCTTCTAAAATAAGATAGTGGGAGCAAAATTGAACTTGATGAAGTTCAACCATCATAAGATGATGATTTACAACTGATATATCCTAATGTTGTTCGTCATGATGATGATAAAACAACAAAACCTATTAAAACACAAGTTTTAAGGCATTCAACTAGAATAAAGAGTGCACCTGTAAGGTATGGATTTCTTATTCATGAAATAAGAGAAGTCTTATGATGTATGTCAACTTGCATGATTGTTTTAGTAGTCTCTAATAGTTTTTGATATTTAATTTGTTATGATTTTATTTTGATTTAGTAGAATTTGATGAGTTTGTTAAGTGTGTAGCGTTAAGGAAGCATTCGAGAAGAAATGAAGCATTTTGAGGCTTGAAGAGTCAAGTCACGATCGTGACATTCAAAGTCATGATCGTGATAAAAGCTAGAAGCAAGGAGAGACACATTCAAGCAAGTCATGATTGTGACATTCAAAGCCATGATCGTGACAGAAGCATGAAGAGCTTGAAGACCACCAAGCCAATAAGTCACGATCGTGACTTACAAAGTCATAATTGTGACTTCTCAATAAGTGGCCATTTAAAGCATGATTTCTACAAAAGATTGGTGGGGAAAATGGGATCCATGAGGGGAACAAAAATAAAAAGCTTAAAAAAAAGATCTCATGGGCAATGGAATCCATAAGATGGGCAAAGACATAAACAAATTGAAGATAAGGCTGGAGGATCTCCACTCAAAGATAAAAGGAGGCAGCAAGGTGATGGCTAGGGTATGCAGAAGAGAGAGACCATTCCTATCCAGAATTGGCATTAAAATTGGCACTATCTTTTGCTAGAGTGTGTTCTTCTTTATTTTCTGCATCTTTTCTTGTGTTTCTTGTAAGCCATGAGTGGTTAAGTACTTTATAGTAGGATTTTATTTCTGAAATCCCTAGCTGGGATAATTAATTGTGCTTGCTTAAGATTGCTATGAGTTTTTAATTTTAAAGATTGGTTTTAGAAATGAAATCTCTACTTTATGATTGCAACAAGAGTTGGATTATAGAATACTTGAACATTGAGAGATGTTTAATTCTAAAGATTAGCTTTCTAAATGATTTCTTATGCTTTGTAATTGCAATGAGAGTTGAATTATAGAATGCTTATTCATTCAAGTTAGGTAGATGTGTATAAGAGATCTACATGTTCCTAGCTCTTGCATGATTACTTAATGGTTTCTTTGATTGAGGGAAATAGATCAAGAGACTGATTCTGAGATTAGAATGAAATCTAGTTGGTTTCACCTTGAGAGAGTGGGATTGATGCTTTCGGATATCTTGGGTAGCAATGAGCACATGACTGTTATTTTGGCTTAGTGATTAAGATTTCAATTCCTACGCTTCTTACTATTGTTTCATCTTTTCACCATTGACTCCATTTTGCTTCTTTACTTACAGTTGTAATTGATCATTTCCAAACACCAAACTATTACAGTGGCTTAAATAGATTGGAAATCCAAGTAGTGGTAGATAGGCCATTAATCCTTGTAGGATCGATATCTTACTACAATTATCTATATGCTTGTAGTAAAGTAGTAAATAAAACTACTATGATTCGGGAGAAACTTCATCATCTTCTTAGTTGAAAATGATAAGCCTATTGACTATGAAGATGTTCTAAAAAGTTTAGAGCATGAATTATGGTTAACAGCCATGAAGTCCGAAATGGATCCCATGTATAAAAACCAAGTATGGATATTGGTTGATCCACCTAAGGGCATTAAACCTATTAGGTGCAAATGGGTCTTCAAAAAGAAGATTGACATGGATGGTAATGTGGTTACCTATAAAGCATGATTAGCTATAAAAGGATATCATCAAAAATAAGTTATCGATAATGATGAAACTTTTTCACCTGTAACCATGCTAAAATCCATCAGAATATTAATAGTTATTACCGCTCATTATGATTATGAGATTTGGAAAATGGATGTGAAAATAACTTTCCTAAATGGAAATCTGCTTGAGGAAGTGTACATGACACAACTTGATGGTTTCATGTCTAGTGATAGTAATAAGGTATGCAAGCTTCAAAGATCCATTTATGGTTGAAGTAAGCATCTAGAAGCTGGAACATTCGTTTTAATGAAACCATCAAAGAATTTGATTTCATTCAAAATGAAGATGAGCCTTGTGTTTATAAGAAGGTTAATGAGAGTGAAATTGCTTTCCTTATGTTATATGTAGATGACATATTACTCATAGAAAATAATATCTCATTTTTGTAAAATATCAAAGTTTGGTTATCCAAATAATTCTCCATGAAAGATTTAGGAGAAGCTGCCTATATGTTAGGTATAAGGATTTATAAAGATAGATCTAGAAGACTAATAGGTCTTTCATAGTCTACATACATAGATAAAGTGTTAAAGAAGTTTAACATGGATCTCTCTAAGAAGAGTTTCATTCCCATGGTACATGGGAAATATCCTTTAAAATCTTGGTGTCCTAAGATGCAAGAAGAGAGAAAATGCATGAGTAAGATTCCATATGCTTCCGCTATTAGATATATCATGTATGCTATGTTATGTACAAGGCCTGATGTGTCATACTCTTTAAGTGTGACTAATAGGTTTCAATCCAATTATAGAGAAGAACATTGGGTGACTATTAAGAACATCCTTAAGTACTTGAGAAGATCTAAAGATATGTTCTTAGTTTATGGAGGAGGTGATTTACAAATCAATGGCTTTACAGATGCCAGTTTTTAATATGATAAAGATGATTGTAAATCACAATCAGGTTTTGTTTTCATGTTGAATATTGGTGCAGTTGTTTGGAAAAGTTTTAAATAAGAGACCACAGTAAATTCAACAACTGAAGTATAGTATATTGTTGTATCTGATGCAGCCAAGAAATTAGTTTGGATCAAAAAGTTCATTAATGAACTTGGTGTAGTTCCTAATAGTATAGATCCTATTCCTTTGTTATGTGATAATAATGGAGCTATTGCATAAGAAAAAGAACCAATGTCTCATTAAAGATCCAAACATGTGCTTAAAAGATGCCATTTGATTAGAGAGATCATTGGTAGAGCTGAAGTAAAGATTGACAGAGTTCCTACTGATCAGAACATGGCAGATCCACTCACTAAGGCATTGACACTGAGCAAGCATGAGAAACATGCCACTTCAATGGGATTGAATATTATGTATGATTGGCTCTAGCACAAGTAAGAGTATGTTAGTATATGCTCTAGAGCATCATGAAAATTATGTAATGTTTATTCATTTTAATAAAAGGCATTATTCATTATTTAGTGTTATATTTCATTATATGTATATTGCTTGGAGTATTAAACTAAATAATGAATTCCATGATATTCGAATAATGTAAAAGGAATTCATAAAGTATGTTTATGAAATGAGATTCTTTTATATGTAAATGTTCAATATCTAAATTATCCCTGATCATAGTATTGATAAGAATGGATATTATTAATGTGGATAGATCAGTACATGTTATAGTTCCTTTAAGGGGTGCATTCTCATACACCATAACATGAGAAGTCTAAAGTTAACATATCGATGAATTCTATAGTACTAATTCATTGGATATTATCTTATTGGTGAGATTTCATATGGATAATAATATATGTCAATGAACACATATCTGACTCATATCAGTAATGCAAGTATCCTTGGACTTGAAATATCATAATTATCTTAGCTATAGAATATTATTTTTTGACTCCTTGTCATAATACTTCTTTTAGGGCATGTTTGTAACCTGGAGGTTGGGTATAGTATGAAGTAGTTAAAGATAGTTGCATATTGATAGAGGATTCACCACCCTGATTTCAAATAAGGATTATATCTCATACTCTATGTAACAATCTTAGATTCAAGAGTCTCTGGCCAAAGTAAAAATGTCAATTTGTAAATAAGATTCATAAGGGGCATTTTGGGAATAAAGATTATGACGCATGAAGATTCAAGTTTAGGGCATGATCTAATATTACTTGATCATCTATTGAGTTGACTTTAATCCATACTCAAATCTAAACGAGATAGTGAAAGGTGAAAGTAGTTTATTGCAATGGTATCTAATATGGTATGTTGTCAATTTGTTAAAATCCCAAGCGGTCATATATAAACAAGGAAAGATTTGGATTGAAAATTAAAAGATGATGGTATAAAATATTGTTAAATAATATTTGATATTATTTATAATATTTAATTTTATTTTTGGGTATTTAATATATTATAAATAAAATATGTTTTGGGTTGAATTTTTTTTTAAAGTGGATTAAAATATAAGCTTGTAAGATCCATGGGTTAGACCCATTAACTTAAGTAGGTATATGTTATGCACATGCACAACTTAAGTTATCCTACACCTCTCTAACCCTAATGTGCCTATATATATTTGCAATGTTATGGGATTAGGGTTAAGGCAAGTCATCTTATGTTATTCCTTTAAGAAAAAATGTGACATACACTATCTAAAGAAGAAATCACATTCGGCTATTCACTTGAGAACAGAAAAACCACATATTCATCTTTTATCTTTCTCTAATCTACTAGTCTATTGATTAAATTTTTATTGTAAAAGAGTTTAACTAATCCAAATCTTGATCTTGGTGTGTCTAGTTTGGAGATCTCATAGTTTGGGGATTGAAAAGAGTTTGCTACAACTCTTTTACAAAACAAGAAATAAGTAGAATGACATTAAAGTAATTGTTACTCCTATTCTCTATATCATGATCTTTTGATTGTAATTATGTTTGAATGATTGTGTAGATCTGATTTCCACATGTTTTAAATAAATTTTTATTTTATTATGCAGCTATATCACTCTATTAAATTCATAACATTTAGCATAGTATGAACCATATCACAAAGAGTTCTATTTTCCTTTCCACTATTCAATTTTATTGGGGAGTTCTAGGAGAAGAGAAGTTATGATTAATACCAAGATTATTGTAAAACGTTTTAAAATTTTCATTATGAAATTCTCTTCCATGATCACTTCTAATAGAAGAAATTTAAAAACCTTTTTCATTTTGCATTCGTTTAGTCATGTTTTGAAAAGCATCAAAACCATCATCTTTATGAGCTAGGAATGCAACACAAGTGAATCTAAAGTAATCATCTACAACCATAAGTTTATAATGCATACCTTCTAAACTACCAACCTAGTAGGATTAAACAAATCCATATGAAGTAATTGAAGAGGCTTAGTAGTTGTTACCTTATTCTTGGGTTTGAATGATGATTTTACTTGCTTACCCATTTGATAAGCTTCACATACTTTATCCTTGAGAAATTTGATTTTTAGAAGACCAATAACATGATCTTTACAAGATCTCTAATACACTCAAAGCTCGTATGTTCAAGTTATCTATGCCATAGCCAAGAGTCCTCATTTATAGAGATAAGAAACTTAACACTTTTATTAGAGAAACACTTTTATTAGAGAAAGAATCTAAATCAATCACATAGACTTTCTTAATTCTATCTCCTTGAAAAAAACTTTATCATCAAAAATTCTATAGACAAGATAAATAACTTTCTTTGTTAATAAAGAAAGAAGATTCCTTACCTACCTTACCAATACCAATCACTTTACCTTTTACATTGTCTCCAAATACCACCATCTCTTTTCTCCAATTAAGAGAATAAGCTTGCATTCCCAATCATGTGCCTTGAACATCCACTATCAAGGTACCACTTGTTCATAGTCATCTTAGATTTCAAGCACACCTATCAAACAGACACAATCATTTTATTTTAAGTATCCAAATGTATTTGAGTCCTGAAGGTTAGTAGCAAAATTTTCATGTGGGTTGTTACATTTTTAAATCTAGAAACATAATAGTTATTAGTTCTTTTCCTATTGTTGGGTGCATAATCATTACTCATTTTACATAAGCATAGACATTTATCATGTTTTCTATTAAATTTTGTAAAATGATTGGTTTGAACACCATTTTTCTCCCATTTCTTTTCACTTTCTTTAATTGTTGAAGATTATGCCTTAAAAAATATAGGTCATTTAGATGAGTAATGAGAGCCTTGGTTAAAGCTAATTCCATCTCTATCACGTTTGAGCTTTTGGTATTTTAAAATTGTATCAATTTTTACACCACCAACTTCAAATTTAGAAAGATTTTCTTTCAATAAGTCTCTTTCTTTTTAAACTTGATCTTTTAATTTTTCAAAATTTCATTTTCTTTCTTTAAGTTGATATTTTTTTCCTTTTTTAAATCATCAAAACTTTTTTTAAACAATGTAAGCTTATTAACTAAATTTTATAAATTTTTATTCTCTTTTGAGTACTTGAAAATTTGATTTTAAAAATCTTATTTTTGATTGCCAATTGCTCATATTTATTCAAAAGGATTTCTAAAGCATCTTCTTCATCATCCATATCATCATTATAATAAGTTTGAGAAGAAATACTAACCTCATCATTTTCAAGCTCATACTTCAATGTCATGAAGCAAAGATTTATGGTTTCTTCCCCTCTAGATTTATCTTCATGAGATTCACTATCATCGTCCCATATAGCCTTTAGTGTCTTCCTTTTGAATGGCTTAAAAGGCTTCTTAAGCCTTGGACATTCATTTCTCATGTAGCCTAGTTTGTTTCATTCAAAGCATGTGATAAGATTCTTCATGAAGACTTCTCTTTTGCTTTCATCCTTCTTTACTTTAAATGACTTTTTGAAGTCTCTTTCAAATCTTCTTTTCTTCATAATGAGATTCTTTACCCTTTTGGTAAGTAAAGCCACCTCACTATCAATGTCTTCTTCACTTGAGCATCCAATCTTCTTTTCTTCATTAAAGACTATTAAAGTTATTCCTCTTCATTTATCTTCTTCAACTCCTTGCTTGAGTGTTATTTTATGAGTAAGGAGTTTTCCAAGAAATACATTGGTTGATAAGATCGATAAATCATTTGCTTCTTCAATAAAAGTAACTCTTGCTTCCGAATCATTCTTTGGTAACACTCTTAGGATTTTGTTATTGATGTCCTCCTTTTGATACACTTTGCCCCAACTTCATGAGTCCATTTGTAATAACAAGAAGTTGATTATACATCTTAAAAATGCTTTCATAAGCCTTCATGGTGAATAACACATATTGATCAATTAGAAGTTTCACTCATAATGTATGGAAGAATAAGAAGAAAAAAAGAAAAGAAAGAAGAAGAAAATGTGGAGGAGGAGAAGTGGAAAGAGAACTAGGGATTTGCAAAACGAAATTTTGAAAAACAAGAAAATAAAAATAATAAAATAATAAAATATAAAATTAAGGGTAAAAATGTAATTTGATAAAAAAAATTAATAAATTTTTTAACCAAAAATCAAAGTGAGATAAATTTAAAATGAAATTTTACAAAATAACAAATGATATAATTTTTTATTATTATTACAATTAGGAAACAAGAACTTTACCCAATTACCTACTTTTTTTGAAAAATATTATGAAAATGCAATTATTCTTCAAATGGTTGTATACATCAAAAAAATATATCCTAAAAAACTTCATTAATACCTCGTTATAGTCACACATTTAGTTACATTAATATTGAAAATTGGATATTATTGAATAAACGATAAAAACATAAGTTATATCTTTTTTATATTTTACATGTATTATGTTTTGTCAATATGTGTGTGTGTATATATATATATTAAAATAATATCATATATAAGTTGACAATTATTATTGATATATGAATATAAATGACATATATTACAAATATATTATGGTATATTTATATATTTCTCCTATATAATTAATATACAAGTATTATTTATAAATTTTAAAACTATTAAAAAAATTATATACAATATGTATATAGTTCATATAGATGTATATAATCTACATATTTAAATAAAATTTATATATATAATACAATAAATATGATATATGGTTGTTAAAGAATATAATATATAATATATTTTCAAGAAAATTTTATTATATTTTTAATATCTTTTAATATACAAATGTTTCGTGTAATTTTTTATATTGCAAGCATCCTAGAAAATTTAAGTGTTTTCAAACTATTTACACCTTTTGACTCTTAATCAAAGAATTGTGGATCTTCTATTTGTTATTTACTTGTATTAGACAATTAAGCTCAAAAAATATGATTGTATATGAGTGTGTAAAGCGGCAATGTAAATTAAAGCAAAGATCATGTAAATAAAATAAAATAAAACTTATATAAAAATAAATGCTAGAATGAAATTTTCTCAAAGTGATTTTCTTAATTGATGATTGGCTGTCCCTTTCTCCTTTTCCATTCTATTATTTAAGCTTTCTTAGAACCATCATCCTATAACCACCTCCATTTCGCATACCCATTTCTTTAATTTCCTTCATAATTAAAATTTATTATCTCACAACTGCCTTCATAATGTATTTCTACGAAATTAATTTTATTAAAGCACTTAATGGTCTAATTTACTAAATATCATTTAATTAATAGAATACTAAATAAATTAATACGAAACTAATTTATTTAATTATTTAAATTAATTAAAGTCAATTTAGTTATCATAGAAACCATTTAATTTAGGCTTATTAAATTGATTAATGGCCTAAATATTAAATATCATTTAATTAACAAAAATATAAAATAAGTTAATATAAAATTTAATTTATTTAATTATTTTAATTAATTAAAATCAATTTAATTTTGATAGAAACCATTCATTTTAGGTCTATTAAATTAATTAATGGTCTAAATATTAAATATCATTTAATTAATATAACTATTAAATTTAATTATTTAAATTAAATTAAATCAATTTAGTTATGATAGAAACTATTTAATTTAGGTCTATTAAATTGATTAATGATCTAAATATTAAATATCATTTAATTAATAAAATATTAAATAAATTAATATAAAAATTAATTTTTTAATTATTTTAATTAATTAAAATCATTTAATTTTGATAGAGAACATTTAATTTAGACCTATTAAATTAATTAATGCTTAAATATTAAATATTATTTAATTAATAAAATATTAAATTAATTAATATAAAATTAATTTATTTAATTATTTAAATTAATTAAAATCATTTTAATTGTTGACAGAAATAATGTCCAGTAAGATGGTTTACAATTATTATCAATCAATCTTATGAAATTTTATCCCATTTACCATTATTTTATTTTAGCCCATATTAAATTTAAATTCCTTGTCCATATTCGGCTGCTTACTAGGTATACTACTCTGCTCTAGCTATACTTTACTTGTCATCAATGCTTGTTGCACTTAATCGCGAACAATGTCCCATTTCTTTTTCACAGTGATCGTCCATTTCTTTTCCCTCGTCATCTCCATTAGTGATCCGTCCATATGTATATATACTCGTGAAAACAAAGAAATATTGGAAACTTTCAAACATAAAGAAAAAGTATCCTCTGTCACTCTACGCACTATCTATATTATATTATATATATTATATATATTAATATATAATATTATTTATATTACATTATAATATAATAATTATAATATGATAATTATAATTATAATATAATACAATTATATATATATATATATAATTTATATATGTCATAAAATACATACATACGTATATATACACCTACTATAATACCATTTCCTCAATCTTCTCACTGTTACATATTTAAATATGTACAATACATATATAATCATAATATCTTTTAAATTAATGTTGTTGCGAATTTATCATAACTCATAAATGAGACGAGGAATATACAACCAATCTTAATAAGATAGTCGAATCATCAAATATTCAACTTTTTCAAATTATTTTTAATCATTGAATTATACCTTCAAATGACATTTATAAACATTAATTTAGATTTAACCCTCAACTATTGTCTTTGCAGGAAGATGACAAGTTCATGAAGTCAAAAGTAAATTATTCTAATTTTAATATGGCCTATTGAAATACACACTCTAATAGTCCCAAGCAATACTGCCCTTCCAAATCTATTCTTCCAATAATCAAAAACTAACAAGGCAACTTTAAGATGGCAACAACAGGTTAGCTTGCTTTCTTTCCCAAACATATTAGCATGATTTTGTGATGACACTATTGTGATCCTATGATAGAATTGTTATGGTATTTGCGACATTTCTGTTTATGAAAATTTTTTTGGATTGTTATGTTACTATCGAAACTCTACTGGATTTTTGTTAACATAAATGTATGGGGTAATCACTAAAAATGAGAACTTTACCAGGGAAAATGAATTGATTCCTATTCTCTAGGTATATAATACTATCATAAAACCATTTAAATCACTACTCAATTTCTAAAACTACAAAAATAACTTAGGAATGTCTTATACCTTATGAGCCTAAAACACAGATTTCAATCGTACTTCCCTCATTGCCATTAATAAATACAGAAAAGACTCTAACAACTTACTTATAAAATGCATCATTGCTACAGGTCCTTCATATAATCCTAACTCTAAGCCTACACCTACTCCTATAAGTACTTAGCATCAGCAACAGGTAACTTCGTTTCATTACCTCTAATCATGCTACCTTACATTCTACTCACTAACTCATTCCTATTTTGCATACTAATCTTAATCTATGCCTGAGTGATACCTCCTTATCAAATAATTAGAGAACCAACATTCCCTTTCCTAGTAAGATATGGTTAGGATCTTCTTTACGATAAAGCAATCTCCTTAATTACTTTCATGAAAGCATGGCCTCAAATTTCAGATGGAAGGGCCAAATGGGTGAATAACCTAAACCCACACTTCTCTAATCAATAGGTGAAAGCTAGAATCTAACCTCTAATTCAGTTATCTATAACATAAATTCCTTTCTTAACTTATTTACTTTCAATAGCCTGCCATTTTTTATCTAAGGACTATAACTCATTCATCTTCTTAGCTAGGCCTATGTCTATCACCCTTAGAGACATACTCACCCTAATAGGCCTATTAATGGTGGGTGTTAAGGCACTGATTCTTATTAAGAGTACTGAGTCCCTTAACAGCTATGAAATGAAGTTTTCTACTCATGTAGCTTTAATAGAAGGTATGGCGGGTCAACTACAAAATCTTAAGATGGAGCACACATACTTCATGTGGTGTCTATTATGCATACTCCTTTTTTACCCTTCATCAACCCAGTCGAGCAATGAGTACCTTCTAATGTCTCACTACATTGCCCATGGAGGAAGGTGTGCACTTAGCACTATGTTATTGATAGTAATCTATAATGAACTTGTCAAGATCATTTCAGATGAGCTAATTCACAAAATGGGTGGAAGCACATGGTTGGTACAATAATGGTTATTCACCTACTTTCCAGCACTCTTAATATATCACATCTACCAGGAAGATTTTCACAGCCTACAAGTTATTAGCTACACATGCTTTATGACTAAGGCTACCATCATAGATTATGTGTAGAGGCTAACCTTTTATACATTCCCTTCTCTATTCTTGTTCATTAAATACACTGACAAGGACTGCATCTTACTAATTTAGGTGAGGAACTACTTTCCTAGCGAGCTTCCTTAAATTATAGTCACTTAGGCAACTTTCACCTAACCCCACCTACTCTTTAAAGGTGGCATTTTTACTAGTTTCCCCACATCTAGCAGAGCTTTTCAAGAGCCTTACTATGGGTAGGACTTTCATCAAAACCTAGGGCAAGGATTAAGACAGATAGCATTAAGGCCCGCTTAGAGTGAAAGTGTGATCTTCTTGAGGGGCTACCTCAAGGAATGAGATGGACTCAAAAGAGTTGCAAAGTGGGAGTCACCATTGGAAGGTTCTAGATTTGGTTCAATTAACCCATATCATGAGTGCTAACTTAAACCCTTTAGAGATGGATTCGGGTGGTGAAGACCTATTTTCTTATAATTTCTAAATTCAATTTTATAATTTTAGTTAGATTAATTATTCTAGGCAGGCGAGCAAGTGAGAGCATAAAGTAAGTACACAACGCAACATATTATGATGATATGGCAGAGTTCACATAATATACTAAGTATAGCATGGCATATAGAGCTATATAATATAAATATGGCATATGAGATGACGTATCATAACATGGCATATGCATGGCATGTGAAGTGGTAGTATAGTATAAGTATGACATGGCATACTAACAGGGCATAGTGATATGTCATGTATGTGATATGGCATAGTGACATAGCATAGTAACATGCGACATAGTATAGTAATGTGTAATGTATGATATGGCATTTGGATGATATGGCATAGTGATATGGTATAGTCGTGTTTGATGTAGCATATGAAATGGCATGGCATAACATATATCACAGCAAATATAATAGCAAAATAAAACAAATCCATACGAATAAAACCTAATAATGCCTGGTGAAAGGGATAAGAGAGATAAGGGATACACGGAAGAATTAAACTTAAAAATACATGCCGAGGAAAAAATAACATATAATCATATTCTATTACAAAGGGGCCTTCGGTTATTCAAAAATTTGAGATGTGTAGTAACATCTCCTCCACTTGGGGACCATCCTCAAGTAGCACGATCACTAATGCATGAATATGGAGAGTGTTGAAAAAGGAAAGTATCAAAAAAAAGTACCAGAAAAGAAAATAAAGCTATAAAAGGAATGTTGGGATATTTTAACTAATTCATTATCATATGTAGACATGAATCAAGGATCAAGCCCCTAAAATGTGTCAGCATATTTGTGCAAATATAGATATAAACATAAGTACAATTATGGAAATAAATCTATTTTTGGCAAAAATCAATCATACCATAATTGAAAGATTTTAAGATCATTTGCAATATCACTTAGAATTAATTCAATATCCAATTAGGGCTTATGATAGAAACAAACATAAAATCAATTTTAAATAGCATTTAATTGAATAATTAAGTAAAATTGTATTGAATTAATTGTAAAATCAACTAATTTGATCATAGAAACCAAAATTAAGAGGCTAACACTCAATTTAATTTCAATCACATCAATTGTAAATAATTAAGTCCAAAAAATAGCATTTAACTCAATAAAATTCAATTTTGAAGCCAAAATTAACAAGATTATGATGGTTTATGATAAATCTAATGCATTTGAATCATTATGAGAAAATGCATTAGAAACATTAATAAATTTAAAAGCCAAATTCAAATCGATTAAAGAAAGTGGATTTATGCCAATCTGAATTAATACATGTATCATATATAAGGTTACATGCATCGCATATATAAAAAAAAAGAATTAGATGTGTCACATAAAGTGTAAGATGCATCACATATAATGTTGAACATATTATATATGTTATATATAATAATATATACGATGCATATAACATTCATCAAACAAGAAAAGTTGATTTTACAATGAAAACACAAATAAAAATGTCAATTATTTGATCTCTACAAGTCATTTAGGGCATTAACAAGCCCTAAATAACATTGTACCATTTGGTATAACAACCAAAAGCATGAATCAATGTATGGAATCAAAGAAAATTAAAGGAAAATAGAAGAAAGATTGCTTACCAAGACTAGCAAAGTTTTTCCTTCAAATCCAAAATTGCTTAAGGTTTTACTGAAGTCAATTTAGTCATTAATCTTAATTAATTATTTAATTAGGTGAATTTTAATTCTAAAAGAGCCTAATATCTTAGAATTAAAATGTTTGTGTATTGTATGTATATGTCCCTTAAGTTAATTCCTGAAGGGTATTTATAAGACCATCATGTAGTATGTCAATCATGGATTGGCAATGTGGGATAAATGAGTTTTTTCCAACTATATGCTATGTATATAGTGATACATGCTACACATATAGTTGGAAAATCAACTATATGTTATGTATATAATCGAAAACCCACATCATATGCCGACTTACATGAGCTAAATGGTAGATACATGACAAAATGACTTATAAGGCTATGAAACTTATGTGTGCAACTTGGTTTTAAAAATAGGAACCCGTGTTAAGCCATATCAATAAAGAAGCAAGTTTGTAGCACACTCGCATAAAAAGTTCAACTATATATTATGCATATAGTTGCAAATGCACTTCATGCACCACCTTGTATGAGCAAAACAGTAGATGAGCCATATGATTAAATGGTTTATTGCATTGCAAAAAGCATGTATGCAACTTGGATTTGAAAATGGAGTACTATACCAAGCCATTTTAGGAAAAATTGAAAATTGCATATGCAAGGGCAAAAATCCAGCATGAACACTTACCTTCCTTTTTTATGGTGTAGATAGTTTGGTTTTCAATAAGCTATCCCCAATAAATA
This sequence comes from Dalechampia spathulata, assembly GCA_948192965.1. Taxonomy (NCBI): domain Eukaryota; kingdom Viridiplantae; phylum Streptophyta; class Magnoliopsida; order Malpighiales; family Euphorbiaceae; genus Dalechampia; species Dalechampia spathulata. Next base: position 28,597 of record CANYBF011109008.1, read on the forward strand.
TCCTTTATGCCCAGCTCTTGTTTACAAAGCTAGTTATGAAATGTCTGTAATTGAAGAGGCTTGGGGCACCTATGAGAAAAGCCTCTTATACATTAGTTAGATCATTCATCCAATAATCCTCATACTTTATTTCAGACCTAGTGGGCATCTATTTTTAGGAATCTTATTTTACTAGGAATTATTACTACTTTCCTTCTTATTTTCCCCTCTACTAATGTGTTTATCCTCCTAATTTTCCATTTTATCTTCTCAGTTGCACCAATCCTCCTTCCTCTCATATGTTTAAATTCAATAAATCTCAAGAAAAGTTTAAGGCGGTTCCACAACTCACTAGAAAGTCTACCGAGCAATGTACTATCACCCCAACTAAGAGGAAGATCCAAGTTAAGCTATCATCTTCATTATCAGAAGATAATGACTCTAAGTCATCTATAGAAATAGATTCTTCTATAGATAAGGATACTACTTAAGAGGGTTCACATGATAAGATACCCATTCCTTCAGTTATCTTTGATCCTCATACTTGCTTACAAAGTGACCAGCACCCTTCTTCTTCCACTCCTTCTATGGTATGTCCAACTTCATTATTTACCTCCTCAGTGTAATTGATCTTCTCCTTTTACTGGTATGTAGACATTTACATCTTTTTCCCTTTCAAGATCCTACCATTAGACATACTTATCTGTTATCTCTCATAGAATATAGGGTTCCTCTCTAAGGCTTGGGTTGTTCTTTTATTTTAGCTTCTCCTCCAACTACAAGTTTTTTGTATAGTCAGATATCTCATAAGATGTTAGAGGTATCAAAACAGATCTTGCATCAGTTTCTAAGCTAGATTTATTCTTCCTTACTAAACCCAAAAGGACATTGCCCTTAACATTCTTTCTTTTGCTACCACCTTTGAGAAGGCTCAATAGCTTTTTAATCTCAAGGAATGTATCATCAGCCTATTCTCCTCTTATTCTAATAATGGCATGATATTAATGCACTTATCCAAAAGAATCATCTTATTTGATGCTGCAAAGAAAGCCTTATAGAGAAATATGAAAGAACTGAATATTATTGCTAACACTCTACAGGCTGCCACACAGAGCTATGACAGTAAGCAAACTCAAATCCAAGCTTTGAGGGAGGAGACTACTCACTTAAAAGAGGAGTCTATGGCTGACTTAGCCAAAGGGGAGACTGCTCAATATCGATATAAGCAACTTAAGTAAAAGGTGGAGTAAAAGGTGGATGCAGATGAACAAACCCTCATTACTCTTTTACCAGTAGTTTAACAACAAACTGCTCAGGTGAAGACATTAAAGCACAATCGGGCTACTTCATGCACCCAATGGAGGTCCCTATAGAGCTTTGATTTTTGTATTATTTGATGTCATAAAATTAGTAGCACTTTACTTTACCAACTTTATGTTTACCTATTAAGGAACAATACTTAGTTTTATGGAATAGATATGCCTTCTGCCCGTTAGGTACTTGAATAGTTAAATGCTTAACTCTTGCTATCACGCTTAAGAATTGATTAAATCAGCTGATTTTATTATCTACTTATGGCCAGTATCCTACATTTATCTTATTTATAGGTATATCTTACAATATAATTGACTTTAAGCTATCAAATGGCCTTTAGACTATCTAGAACTAGTATTTTTTTCAAGTTCTTGCAATTGATAAGGTACTTATGTATTTCTCCTTCCAAGCTAGCTAACCAGTAGGCATTTACCATTAACACTTCATGGATTTTGAAGGGTCCCTCCTAGTTAGCATACCATTTAGCATACCATTTCCTAATTCATGATCTTTACTTCCTACAGGTAGGATCATTTTCCATATTAATTCCTCTTCTTCAAAAGTTTTCTTCTTCACTTTCTTATAACATGCTTTCAAAACCTTTTACTTTTAGATTATCATATGATTCAATGCCCACATGTGCATTTCATTCAAACCCTCTAACTCCATTGACATGGCCTTTGTGTATAAATCTAGTGTCAAGTCATATTGCTTTGCCACTCTCAAACATGGTACAATAACCTCCATTAAAAGAGCAACATCATATCCATAAATAAGTGCAAAGGGATTAACATCTATAACTTTTCTCTTTGACATTCTATAACCCACAGAGTTTATGATAGAATCCCATAGCAATCTCTTAGGTTATCTTCTAACATCTTTTTTTGAATATTGATCAATACATTATTTGATGCTTTAGCTCGCCCATTTGCTTGGGAGTAATGTGGGGTTGAGTTGATCAACTTCATGCTATAGTTTTTTTCAAATGCCTTCACCTCTTCACTAGTAAATATAATCCCTTAATTTGTAATGATGGATTCAGGGATACCAAAGTGGTGAATCAATTGCTCCTTAATAAACTGGATGACATGCTCTTGATCTACTTTCCTTGAAGATATTGCCTCTATCAACTTAGTAGAGCAGTTTGTTATCATAATTATAGAACTATGACCATTTGATAAAGCTGGGTAAATTTTCCCAATAAGATAAATTGCCAAACCTTTAAAAGGTCATGGTTTAATGATTGGGTGTAACTCTATAGTAGGAACTCCCTGTATACTACTATATCTTTAGCACTATTGACATCCTTTAGTATAATTAATGCAGTCTTTTAGAATATATGGCCAGTAATAGCCATGTCTATGTATTAACCATCTCATTTTGATGCCAGATTAATGTGCCCTATAAACTCCTTCATGGACTTGCTTCATCACCCTCAAGGCATCAGGGAAACTCAAGTATCTAAGGAAAAATCCATCAAAACCTTTTTTAAAGAGATCCCCTCCAATCAACACATATTACAAAGCTCAAACTTTCATAATGTAGGAAACTTTCAAATGAGGGCAATGTTAGTAACCCTTCAACACATCTCTTTAGTCTTTTGCATTTCTTATGTCTATATTAAACCTTTCTAATACAATTCCTATTTCATGAATCAAAGGATGATTTCTCTTTGTTATTAGAACTATGCATTACACTAACTCCTTAGACATATTCAATTCTGCTACCACTTATGATAACTCATTAGCTTCTCAGTTTTACTACCTTGGCACATAGTTAAAAGAGACTTACTTAAACTCCTCTAATAATTGTATTGTGCCTATAAAATAAGGAGCCACTAGTACATTATTACACTTGTACTCACCAATATTGATACTAATTATAAGTCTCCTATGATGTTCACTTCTTCTACACCCAACTCTTTCAATATCTCTAGACCTATGATAAGTGTCTGATATTTTATTTGATTATTGATGCAAATGAAGTTCAAGTTAAATAACATGGTAGTCTTAGTTCCACTTGAGGAAATGATGACTACTCTTACCCTAGTCATCTTCTCAATACAAAAGCCATCAAACTTCAAGGTTCAAGGTACTTTTTTCAAGTGAAAAAACACCTAAATTATCATATCCTCATTTTAGCACACACTGTTATGATGGTATTATTGATGTGATTTGCTTATATGTGATTTTTAATCATGATGATGACATGAATTTATACAATATATGAATGTGATAAAAAATAAATGATGTATTATTGATACGTGTTATGATGATAAGATGATAATTACATGGATGTATCGTCAAAATGATAATTAGACGGATATGATGTCAATGATAATAGGCGGATATGATATCAAGTATGCTTAAAATAATTAAGCATGATTAATTAAGATAATTAATTAATCATATAAATAATCATATATAATAAGGTAAGTAAATTTATTTCATATGTAATAGAAATATTAAGATGAATTTAAGAGTATAAATGAATAATACGTATGTAATATATACATATATATATGTGTATATATGGTTTTGTATATTGGAGTGTATAAATAGGTATAAGTATAATGTATTAGTATATGTATTGTATTTTAGTAATAAAATAATGTAGTGGGATGATGTAAGATGATGTAATATATAAAAGAGATTAAAAAGGAAATAATAAATGATATTATGAATTATTAATTTGAGTAAATGAGAGTATAATTAAATAAATGGATATTTGAGAAAATGTATTTTATTAGGTATGGAGGAATGTATTAGTGGAGGATTATTATATTAGGTGTATTGGTAGTTGTAAAAGTGGTATGGGTAACTATAAAAGGTTGTATGGGTATTAATGATAGTGGAAGGAGAGAGAGTATAAAATATTATAGTTTAATAGTTAGTGGGAAAAGATGGAAGGGATTATTTTATTGAAAAATGTGTATTGGAGTATATTTAAGGTATAATAATATGTATGAAAGGGTTGTGATTGGTGGAATTTGAAATATATACATATAATTATATGTATAGGAGTGTTTAAAGAGGAGATATTATGGTATGAGAAGGTGTATATGGCTTAAGATGCATCCACCCTACCTATACACCACTCTCCATACGATTTTACTTTCATATATCCAACATAACCCACATTAAGATGGATTCAATACCAAAGACACTTATCTCATCATTAAAAACCTCTTCCTCCATGGTTTGATACACTACTTTCAAAATGACAGTAATAGCAACTGCTTTTTACCCAAATGTAAAATCAATCATGGATTTCCTTTACAATAACCTTTAGAATCAGCCTTTTGTATGGCACAATCTCAATTGATTTCTTATCACTATAGCCTTCTATAACTTGCTACAGTACTTGTTACCACCACTGAATTAGGACTTCCTCTTTTATTTTACCCTATAAATTTGATAAGGCCTAAATTAGCACCATAATACACTACTTCAGCTACATCTACCTGAGCATTAAAAGGCTTATTATTTTCCCATATCACCTCCATATCTTCTCCCTTCTAAAATAAGAGAAATTGATGAAGTGAGGATAGTATACATCAATTAGCATGAATTAAATCCCTTCCAAGAAGTGCCTTGTAGCTAGAAGATGAGTCCACTACAAAGAAGATAGACAAGGATGTCTTCATTCCAACTGTGATCTCCATTAGCAAGACTTCAAGTGTTTTAGTTAAATCTATAATAAAAGCAAACATAGATATATTAGTTGAAATAAGATCTTCAATAGATTTTTTCAAGGTTTAAAGCATCCCTAAAGGCATTACATTGATAGTTGATCCATTATCAACAAGGATTTTGTAAATTAGTTTGTCATTAAGATATGCCTGAATATAAAATAGCTTAATGCATTTTATCATCTTCTTTGGTGATTTCTTCAACACCACCTGTTTGGGCTTCCTTATACCTCTATCTTGAATAGTGATCCCACTAACTACATTAGAAGTCAAAGGCTTATTTACTCCTATAACCCAAGTGTATATATCTTCACTTTGTATGCTTCTCCTCATTTCTTCTTTCACCTTATTCCTTCTTTTTCTTTTTCTTTTTAAAAATACATTGGTAATAAAAGAAAAGAAGTGGTATAACCAAAAGGAACAACAAAGTTACCTACTATAAATGTGTCTCCTACATCCTTATTACTCCTAATGGATGCTATATCATCCTTTGTTGACTTCCTTCCAAACTTCACTTTAGGTTTGACCTCCTTATCTTGATTTCCTCCTTCTACCTCAAGTTCACTAATCATTTCCTTTTAGTTTCCTTGTGCTTTTCCTTTCTTCCAAATTCTTGTAGCCTTGTATTTCTTGGTTAAGTTCTTCCTTTGTAGCCTCCTCTTTTGCATGCAAGTCAAAGGCTAGGGAAACTTCTTATATTGAAGAAGTTGCCACTACTCTCTTAGGTCTGGAGAATTATAAACTACACTGGTTCTTCTATAAATTTTGTACTTTCTGAACACTGACTAGGGAAACTTCTTATAATCTTGACTCAGTTCTTCCATAAATTTTATACTTTCTGAACACTGAATTTGATCTCTTTCTGTACATCTCAGTATATGTCATCTTCCTTTCAACCTCCAACTTAAGATCTCTTAACTGGTCTTCTAAATGTCTAATCTTCTCTTAAGTTTTTTTACCAAAACTCCTTGGCACCTATGCGTGCCTAAGAAAGTTTTGGGAGGCAACATCTCTTTCCTGTCAGCATTTATTTTGTTTAATACTTTCATGAGATCTAGAATTATGGCATTCACCACAGCCATTAGAGGAAATAGGTCTTCTTCCACTAGTATTGCCTTTAGTCTTTCAAAGAACTTTATAATACTCTTATTAATATGATCTTGTATCACATTCCTAAAATCCCAACATTCATTAGTTAAATGAGTCCAAGAATGATGATACGTATATTATGATTTCTCTTTGAGTTCCTCTTTACTAAGAATGATATGATTAGCTAGTAATTTGATGAAGTTCTCCTTTATAAGAAAATCAAAGATATCCTCTATTTTCCCTACATCAAATGAATATTAATTGTTATAAGGTTATGACTTTATCTTCTCCTTCATTGGCTTCATTAGTAATAGACAAACATATGAGCCAATGGAAATTGGATCAACCACAAGCACATCATGATTAATCACTTGATAATAGGTCCTCATGGTTGCCTTTCTTTTATTATTTTCTCCTTCAAGAGCTCCTCATATTCTGAAAATTTGGATGTCATCTCATAAAAATCATAAAATTCCATTCTTTAGAATTTCTTCCTTTACTTAATGTCTAGCCCATACTAAGTCATCTTCATAAACTTTATTTATAGCAGAAATACCTTGCAACAATTTTTCAACTTTTTGAACCTTGTAACAAAGTAATCAGTAGATTTTCCAAGCCTTTGTATCAGCCTAGATAACTCTCATATAAACTTTTGGCTCAGTTCTAAAAAATTATATGAAACTGGCTTTCCATTTCCTACTAAGTACATATTGAATTCCTGGGTAATATTGAAAACCATGTAAAAGTTGCCCCTATTAAAGAGTTAGGAAGTAGACGTAACTTAAAAAAGTTAAAATTTACATAATTTATTAGTTCATCACATTGAATGGTAAACCTTGCAATATACTCAATAGTTTATTTCCCATCTTTCCCTATAAATAAAGAGAAATCAAGAATCATTTAACCCCTAAGATAAGGGTTTTCTCTATCCATCAAATTAGGATATGGCTTATGAAACTTTGGACATCCTATTTATCATAGACAAGGTCCATACAGTTCCTGAACTAGTTCCCTCATAGTGTCAACATTAATCGGTATAGGTTATGGTAAGGGAAATGGTCTTCCCCCAACATTATCGCCCAGGCTTGGAATATATTTTATATAATCATAGTGGATAGGATAAGATATAGGATTAGTATATCTATGAAATTGATGGCAGTTTGGAATCTTGCCTACAGTTTCGCCACTTTCAAAAGGATTACCTCTTGGGGCAACATGGATTTCATCCCTCCTATGGAGTGGTTCATATATTTTCCTAACCTCAATATTATCCTGAGAGACTTCCCCTACCCCTTGAGTTCCTTATAAGCCTATTTATTCTTGAAGAAACTAGCCTCACATACTTTTCCTAATTTACTAAAAAAATCACCTTACCAGTAGTTTCAAGAGTCTTTGTCACACCCCGACCCAAGATCCAAGGGGTGACGACATGATCTCATAGCATAAGCATCACTTTCCCGTCTCAGAAAATAATAATTATACTACAAGTGATTTTACACTCTAATGCTCCTATAAAAATTCAATAACAGAAAGAGATAGATATAAATACAAAACCCTGGACATATACATGGATTTTTATATAATACATTTAGTATACTGCCAAATACAAATACAAAAGGACTATGCACAAATATACAAAGCTGGAGGAGTCCGTCCAGAAGTCCAAGACACAAACCAGCT
>CANYBF011109048.1:0-11134 GCA_948192965.1 Dalechampia spathulata
ATAATTTAAAAGAAAATGATTTGTTAAAAGATAATCTTTCAAGGTTTGAACAAGGTGGTATTAAAATTGATTCTATTCTAAAACACCAAAAACTTAGTGGTAATATAGAAGGTATTGGTTTTGACCAAAACTCTTCCTACATTTCTAAGGGTACGGTTTTTGTTAAAGCATCCACCTCAACACAAAAACCAAAAGTTTTCAAAAAGAAAAATGTTCATCCTAAGACTCATAGAATGCATACCAATAAAGTGCATCATTGTTCATGTTTATACAACCATAATCATTCTCATGCATCTAGGAAGAAATATGTGCATAACCATTCTAGGTTTAGGAATGTCATATGTCATTATTACAATAAAAAGGGACATACTACCAATAGATGTTTCATAAGGAAAATGCATTGGAATGATAATGATATGTTTGCTTCTAACCCTCAAGGACCCAAATATATTTAGGTACCTAAAAAGAGATAAATGGACTTATTTTGATAGGTTTGCTTGAGCTCCAAGGTTAGCTTCAACAAATGGTACCTTAATAGTGGATGTTTAAGGCACATAACTGGGAATACAAGCCTATTTACAAACTTAGAGCATTTTGAAGGAGGTAATGTCACCTTTGGAAACAATGCCAAAGGTAAATTTGTTGGAATTGGTAAGGTCGATAAGGATTCCAACTTTTCTATTAACAAAGTTTTGTTGGTTGAGGGATTGAAACATAACCTGCTTAGTATTAGTCAATTATGTGATAATGGCTATAAAGTTATTTTTGATCCCAAAGGTTGTTTTATTTATAGAATATGTGACGATTTGTTAGTATTTCAAGGTGATAGGATAGAGAATGTTTACATGATTGATTTAGATTCTTTTGCTAACAAACATGTAAAATGTCTTGTTTCTATAAGTGAGGATTTTTGGCTTTGGCATAGAAAGCTTAGACATGTTAATTTTAAAAGCATTAGCAATCTCAGGAAGAACGAGCATGTGGTAGGACTTCTAATGATCAAATTTTCTAAGGATAAAGTGTGTGAAGCTTGCCAAACGGGAAAATAGGTAAAATCCTCATTTAGGGTAAAGAATAAGGTAACTTCTTCTAAACCTCTTCAATTGTTGCATATGGATTTGTTTGGACCTACTAGGATTGCTATCTTAGATGGCATGCATTATGTACTTGTCATTGTTGATGATTACTCTAGGTTTACTTGGGTTTCTTTTATAGCTCATAAAGATGATGCATTCAATGCTTTTCAATCATTAACTAAAAGAATGCAAAATGAAAAGGGATATTACATTTCTTTCATTAGAAGTGATCATGGAAAAGAATTTCAAAATGAAGATTTTAAATCATTTTATGATTTACATGGTATTCATCATAACTTTTCATCTCCTAGAACTCCTCACCAAAATGGGGTAGTTGAAAGGAAAAATCGAACTCTTTGTGACATGGCACGTACTATGCTTAATGAGTATCAATTACCTTCATACTTTTATGTCGAAGTGGTCAATACCACTTGTTATGTCATAAATCAAGTTCATTTGAGATCAATTTTAACAAAACCCCTTATGAGCTATAGAATGGTAGAAAACCAATGATTCCATACTTTAAAGTATTTGGTTGCAAGTGCTATATTTTAAACACTAAGGATAACCTTGGGAAATTTGATTCCAAAACTGATGAAGGTTTATTTTTAGGATATGTTACATCTAGCAAATCATATAGGGTATTTAACAAACGTTCATTGGTAGTTGAGGAATCAATGCATATTATCTTTAATGAGACTAACTCTCTTGGTCCAAGAAAGGACATTATTGATGATGATGTAGGAATCTTATTGGAACAAGGAGAAGAACAAGAGAACAAGAGCAATAATAAGAAGTTACACCTAAAGATGTTGACAATGAAGAAGTAAATGATCTTCCTCCTCACCTAGCTACAACTCACATCAAGCATGATTTACCAAAGGAATGGAAATTTATGAAAGGGCACTCCAAGGAGTAAGTGATAAATGAAACATCAAAAAGGATAACTACTCACTTTAAATTCAAAGATATTCATAACAATCTTGTATTCATTTCTCAAATTAAACCTAAGAATATAAATGAAGCCTTAAATGATAATAGTTGGGTGTTAGCTATGCAAGATGAATTGAACCAATTTGATAGGAATAAGGTATAGACCTTAGTACCTAAGCCTAGAGATGCTTCTGTTATAAGAACTAGATGGGTGTTTAGGAATAAGCTTGATGAAAGTGGTCCCATAACTAAGAATAAGGCTAGGTTAGTGGCATAAGGTTATTGTCTAGAAGAGGGCATAGATTTTAATGAAACCTTTGCACCTGTAGCTAGATTAGAAGCTATTAGAATGTTGTTGGCATATGTATCTCATATGAATTTCAAATTATTTTAAATGGATGTAAAAAGTACTTTTATAAATGGTTTTATTGATGAAGAAGTTTATGTTTCCCAACCCCTTAGTTTTAAAGATTTTGAGTTTCCAAACCATGTTTTCAAACTTACCAAAGCTTTATATGGCCTTAAACCCCTAGAGCTTGGTATGATACATTAAGCAATTTTCTAATTGACAATGGTTTTGAAAAGGGCAAGGTAGACATAACACTTTTTATTAAGCATTACAAACATGATATTTTGTTTGTTCAAATATATGTGGATGATATCATATTTGGTACTACTAATGAAAAATTGTGCAAGGAGTTCTCCGAGTGTATGCAAGGAGAATTTGAGATAAGCATAATGGGAGAATTGAAGTATTTCTTAGGAATTTAAGTCAAGTAATGTGAAGATGGGATCTTCATCAACCAACTCAAGTATACTTAAGAGATATTGAAAAAATTCAGATTGGAAGATGCTAAAGCTAGCAAGACTCTTATGAGTACTACCACAAAGCTTTCCTTGGATAAAAGCAACAAACACATTAATCAAAAGAAGTATAGAGGTATGATAGGTAGCTTACTTTACCTAACTGCTTCTAGGCCAGATATCATATATGTTGTGTGTATGTGTGCTAGATTTCAATCATCTCCTAGGGAATCTCATTTGAGTGCTGTGAAAAGGATTTTCAAATACTTGATTGAAACAATGCATTATGGCTTGTGGTATGCTAAGAATGACTCTTTTGACTTGGTTGCTTATTCTGATGCTCACTTTGCTAGAAATGTGTTAGATAGGAAAAGTGCTTCTGGTACTTATCATTTCTTAGGGAATTATTTGGTCTCTTGGTTTAGCAAGAAACAGAATTGTGTATCTTTGTCTACTACTGAATCTGAGTATATATCTGTAGGTTGTTATTATGCTCAAGTACTTTGGATTCAATAACAATTAAGGGATTACAATGTTTATGTGTCATGTACTTCTATTAAATGTGACAACATTAGTGCAATAAACTTGTCTAGGAATCCCAAATATGAGCTAGGAATGATAGATGGATCATTTTTGAAGTTTGAGAAAATCTTTCCAAAACTCTTCAAAATTTTATGTTTTTTCAGTCTCGTACGGCCATATGATATTTGGTACGTACGTACGAATCCTCAAGATCAAATTCTGAAATATGCTAAATATGAGGTATGGTTGTATAGCATTATGGTACGCTCATACATGTTTTAGGTATAAAATTGGCATGATCATACATATTTTATATGCCCGTACATGATTCAGTTTCAAATTTTTCATTATTTTGGTCGAAGTGTTAGTACAGACGTACCATTATTCTGTATGCCTATACCGATCACAGTTTTAAAATTAAAATTTTTGGTCGAAGCTCTCGTAGGGCTGTATATTCTAGTAGTACGCCCGTACACGATAGTTTAGTTTCATGCATTTTTTAGCACCGTACACCTAGATGGTACGCTTGTACGTGATCTGAAAACCCTATTTTTTAAACGATTTTTTAGTTACCGCCAATTATTAGAAACATAATTTCTCTCAAAAACTAAAAGGTCTTAATCTTGACCTTTCATTCATTAAGCATTCCATGCTTCTTAAACGTGATTCTAATGGTGAGTTCCATACTCATTCGGAGTACATAGCTCATCGCTTGGAGCATCTTTTATCATTAGGTCTTCCTAATGATACTGTAGCATTCTATGGATGCAGTGCTATTGCTATTTGCCATCACACATAGGTGCCACTTCCAGATGATATACCTGTAGAGTGGCGTGAGCCTTCTAATCCTTTTATTGCTACAGCTTCTTGTCAGGTGACTATGAGTCTCAAATGCCAAAGACATTCATAGGGTGGATCATCATCTGTTACTGTTCAAGACCCTACTCTTGTTATTGCTCGCACACCTAACCCTACTGCTGCTACAACTCCTCCTTCTTTTGCTGAGCTGGTTTCCCAGCAGCTTACTGCTATTACCCCATGGCTTGATCACTTAGATATTATTAATCGCCACATTGATTCCATAGATCAGTGTCTAGATGAGCAAGTTGCTACTCTTCAGTCTATCAGTCTTCAGCTAGACCTATTTATTTCTCTATCTAGTCCCCCTCCGGACCCACAATGATTGCTTTGATGTTGTCAAAGGGGGAGATGTTTTGGATATTGGAGATAGATATGTATTTAAGGCTAGTTAGATTTTATATCATTTTTATTTTATTTCATTGTTGCTTTGATCAGTGTATTCCTTTTGAGGATATTTTATTGAGATCAGTGTAGATAATAAACTTGTTATACATATAATTGCAATCCAAACTTTGTTATAGCTATGTACATTATACACTCACATATACAAACTTACAATTATGAGAAAAAGATAAATGATTAAAAAATAGAATTACAATAATAATTACAATGTATTCGCCAATGAGGGAAGACTAATAAAATATATTCATTCATAATATAAAAGAAACAACTTATTCATAACAATAAGTGAAAAATCAAATTACTTGCAAAACAAATATTAGTCCCTGTTCAAATATTGATAAAAGTATCATATTATTAAACATCATTCAAAACATGAATTATATCAATCATAAATACAACATTTATCATCACATAATGATTATACATTTATAAAATCAAACCATTAAAATATAAAGTTACATTAGTAACTTTTCTCCTATGGCATAACTCTTTCATAATAAAACAGTTGTTAGGGCAACTATATGATTAAGTGAGGCCAAGCATTCCTTTGTACTAAAAAAATATGCAACACTGATATGAAGATATCAAGGAAGGGTAAACCATTATTAAACAATATCTAGAATCTGTGAGTCAAGGGTCCACAAGCCAACATTGCCATAAACCTACCAAGGTGTTAATGGACTAATCTAGTCATAAAGTTGAAACAAGCTTAGATGAACCGCTAACTCTGAAAGGAAGAAAGAAACTATCTCTGAAGGTGACATAGAACAAAGGCATGTCATTAACTAATGATCAAAACTCACAATATTTGACACTAGCTCAAAAACCATTAGTCGCAATCTAAGAAAGTACTAGAAGAGCCACAACTCTACCACCCACGAACCACTAACCAAAAAATGAAAAGGAGATTCATTTGTAGCTTTAATGAGTATATAATAAATTGACTATGATAAAAGGGTGGCTAAAGCAATTGGTCTCCTAATAACTAAGGCCCAAACAATAGGAATCATATCAAGCATTCGATAATCACCAAATGAACAAAGGATATAACAGTTGATTAGTACCCATAAAAATTGCATATGCATCAATAGGTGATCCAGTTCCAACCTAAGCAATTACATTGGTGTAATAAGAGTAGGCCTTTCCTAAAGGAGAAAATAGCAAGCAGTCGTTAGTATGCATCAAGTCGATGACTTCTTCCCCTAACATTAGCAGAACTATAAGTGTTGACATATCTCTCAATATCGATAACATCAGGTTGTAGGAGAATATGAATGTGTTATATTAATAAGACCATAACCATAACTTCTCGTAAGTAAGTTAATGTCTAACTCCATTAGGGTGTGACTTATTTGAATTAAAGTCCAAACCCCTGCCTTTTCCACAAAGGTCTATATACAATTGCTAATCATGAAATTCATATTTTCCATTTTGGGTTAGTAGATGAACAGGTTTTACCAGGGTAAATAGGTGGTACTATGAACTGATCTAATATGATATTAGTCGATTTGTTGAATGGGTAAGGATAAATAGGAGTAGTTTTAATGGAAATCAAATTTAAGATGAGACATTTGTTGATAAAAAAAAGTGTTGTAGAAAGGGGAGCTATGAAATTATGGTAGTACTTGTAACAAAAGCTTATTTGATAAGTTAAGTTTGCCAACAAGTGTTTAAAATAAGGAAAAAGTAAGCAACCTTAGAGATCCTAGAGAATGAACAATTTTAGTTATCTTTGAATCTATTACCACCTAATAAAGATCCATTAGAGGTTAATGATGAGAAATAAAAGAACTGGGTCAAAGAATGATAATAGTACAATCACTACTTGAGTCAATGATAAGGCAGGAATTGTATTAGGAATGATAATTAGAGGCTTCAACATCATAATTTCTATAAGAAAAGTTTGCAATCGTAAGAAATTGAGTAGTGTGTGAAGGGTGAATAATTTCAAACTATAGCAAGGAGTTATTAGACATCAAGTCAAGATGTAAGTTTCTAATTATGTAATTGAAATATTGAATTCAGGCCCATTCCTAAGTTATCAAATTTCTAAAATAAAATCGATAGCATATTGGTTGTTTAGTCTTATCCCAATATTTATTCAAAATCCATTTCATAAAACCCAGTCATCATTTCTTTAAATTTTTTCCAAACCACCATCTCAAAACATTCAAATTCAATTCACAATCCACTTATGCTCAGTCATCCACCTATATACTAAGTTTATAGTAGTATGTGTATATTTAGTATGCACCTAGTATAATTTAGTATTTCCTTTCAAATAAATAGTTAGTATTTAAGTAAAATTATAAAATAATAAATATGTATATACATATTGTATATATATGTATATATATTATTACTATATGCATATATACATATTTTTATTTATTTATTTGAAAAAAGTTTGACAAAATGGTCGACAACCATCTGATGAATAACTAAATGACCATTTTCATTTTCATTTGTGTGAGTGTGTAATGTTTATACATACATATATATATAGATATATATATACACACACACACACAATAAGCATTATGTCTTCCAACATGAATGAGTGTAAATCATTTTATTTAAATAGATACATATATATTTTTAAAAAAATGACAAAAAGATAATGGGACTTACTTAAAGATAGAGGTATAATAATCTTAGAAAGTAAACTATGGAGGATTTCGATGATGAATTGAGGTTTAGAATTTTAAAGGAGTTTTCAGGTTTTAAGTTTGGTTTTAAGTTTGGAGATGATTTGAGAAATTTTAAAAATGGTTAGGTTTTTGTTTATGTCATTTTGTTTTATTTATTTATTTATTTTTCTTATTTATTTGTTTGTTTATTTGTTTTTATCTTATTTCCTTATTATTATTATTTTTTATTTTTTAGGACTATTTTCAATAGATTTTTTTTTCTTCTAAGCTATAATTATTTTATTTAGTTTTTAAATTATTTATTATTTATTTATTTATTTTTCTTTTCTTTTCTTTTCTTTTCTTTTCTTTCTCTCTCTATTTTACTATTATCATTATCATCTATTTTTTATTTATTCAACAAACTAAATTTCATACAATTTGGCTTGTTAGGGCAAATGTGTATAGGGTATTGCTTATACCATTATTATTGCAACTTGTTTTTTTAAATAATCTAGTATAAATTAATCATGTCAATGCAATCACTAATGATACGTATTTATAGTTCGAAAGTATAAAATTATACTACCAACTAAAGATAATACTAAATATGGAGCTAAAAAGTTTAAGGTTCAATTATGTCACTTGAAGCTATTTGTCATTTAACTAATTGTGAGCATATGAATACGTAGGTACATGCTTATCAAGTCATTTTATTGGAGCCAAAAGTGAAGATAGTGGATTAAATAGTGGAGATGACACTTTCCTAAAAATAAGTACGTGCATATCAAGAATGTTAGTTGACAGCATCTATAAATAATGAAAACAAGTTATTATGAAGAGCATCAACCAATCATCAAGAATTAAATCAAAAGCTTCATTTAATTGACAATACAAATCAATCACTACAATTACCTTTCTTTTAGTTTGTCAATTTCTTTTGGAGAATCTCATATGGAAAAGATGTAAGAAGTTTAAGTGGTATATAAGTAGAGTAGATTGATACTTAACATAAGCTAATTGGTTTTATGCAAGATGGGTACCAACCCCATTTAAGGTCATTGTTATGAGTTTAATCTAACACTCTCTTCAGTCTATGGAATTATTACATGATATCAAAGCCTTAGATGGTTAAATGATTAAATAATCCTAGGCTAGGGCCTTTTGAGATAGGCTTAGGTGTTTGACAACTGATCCATATCAGTTGCACTTGATAAGGAGTGTTGGAGAATCCTACATGAAAAAATTGTAAGAAGTTTAAAAGATATATAGATGGAGTAGATTGGTACTTAGCACAAGTTAATTGGTTTTGTGCAAGATGGGTACTAACCCCATTTAGGACCACTATTATGAGTTTAGCCCAACACTCTTTGGCCTATGAAATTTCTATATAAATCAATCATTACAATAGCTTTCTTTTAGTTTATTAAATTTTTTATTTATTTTCATCAACTTTTCTTTAAATTTATTTTTATTCGGTACTATAATTATCTTCCGGCAGTTTAAGCAATTAATTTTCTTCAATTCCATTTCAATTTTCAAGTTTGGTAGATCTAGAAAGGTAAAGTTAGAAACCTAGAGTATTTTATAGTCCTTTTATTACTCATATAGTCATTATTTTTTCAAAAGTTAGAAATGCACTTAAATTCTTATAGTTAGAATACCATAATTCTTAGCACGCTCAACATTTAACCAATAAAAAGTTGAAATCCTTTTTACACAAAAAACAATATTCAAATATTTAATCTTATTTTTCTTCCAAAAAAGAGTTTATATCTTTCCTTTAAATTTTTGAACTTTTTTTGTTTTCCTATTAAAAAATTATTAAAATTTTTTATTATTTTTATTAATCAATTATGGTGATATCTTAATTATAGATAAAAAATTAAAACAAAAGTAAATGCACCATAATTTTCTTTTGCCACCATTCATTCATGGCCTTTACTTTTCCTCGAATAGGATCTTAGCCCAAGCTAATTTTTGAGTTTTTTAAATGCTTTCAAAGATGTCAATCTTATCTCATTCCATCATATTTATATTTGCAACTACTAGTTTCACCTGCATGTTCTATTTTTTTTCTCAGCATCCACTTGAATCTCATTCCATTTAAATGATTGTCTATATCAATTCCTCAAGATATATTTAAGAATAACATCACATAAAATAATCATCTCTTCGTAGCTTCACTTCATTAACTTTTTCAATGTTAAATTAGCTAAGAATGACACCATAAGTATAATATTATTTATAAATTAGCTAAAAGAGCTAATACATTTTTTTCATTGAGGAGCCATAAAATACTTGTAAGATTTCCTATCAAAATACATGAGTCCAAAAGTTCAAGAAATTCATAACATCGTATAATATACATCCCTCTCATAATTTATAAATTAAAAAAGTGAAAATGAACCAAATACCTAATAATGGTAATAAAAAAGCAATGAAGCAAATCAAATTTGATAATCGACTATAACATATAATTGAAGAAGAATTTAAAGACTAAAGAAAATGGTAGAATGTCTATGAAGCAACATTGGCTAAAATAAAAGGGAAGTAAGCTAGAATTAAATAATTGAGTTATTATTTGAAAAGAAAAACATAATTGCATGAATTATGAAACTTAATGAGATAAGGAGGAAAGGTGAGGAAAATTTAAAATTGTATACCATAGAATTTAAGAAACAACCATTATAAAAAGAATGCTAATTTAAATTCAAAGGTGAGAAAAAGAGAGAAGTTGTAGCCCTTCAATAACTAAAGCTACATTTAATAGAGAAAAAATTCAAAAAAAAAGAAAATAGATAAAAAGAAATCATGTCCACTGCCCAAAAAGCTTAAATAGTTTACTAAGATCTAAACCCAATTAAGTGTATATAACACAAATATTACAACTAATGAAATAAACTTCAAAAGAACAAGTCATACTAGAACACAAATTGAAAATGAATAATGGTCACAAACTTGGATTTAGTTATATGTAAAGTCAAAAAAAATAGAACCATATCAATCATAACAAAATCATTGATGATAATGTGCAAATAATCACAAACCTGGTTTTCATTTTACTAATAATCTTATAAAGATACCAATTCAAGTAATTCATAAGACTCAAATTATTGATTATAATATGACTTTATCAACAAAAAAATCAATTAAACATAACTTTAATTTAATAAATAAAAAAATATAACTAAATCAATATTTATATATACCTTGGAAAGATATGAGATAATAGTTTCAGCAAAAAAAAGATGAATAAGGCTATAAATTTTTTATAAAAAAAAGTGCAATGATAATTTTTTTTAAAGAGAGGTTAAATTTTGTAAATATATTTTAAGAATAGAAAATGTAAAAAAATTTCTCAACAATTAAATTGTCATGTTCGTATTTATAGCATCCTTACATGTTTGCATTTTATGCATAACTTATAATGATTGAATGAGTGATGCATGAAATGCATGATTGGGTTCTTATTGGTAAATGTCATGCTATGTTATAAATGCATGAATAAGAGATTAATAAAGGAAATTCCATTAGACATGGAAATTTGAAGGGATAGACATGAAATGAAATGGAAACATACCTAGGATGTCTCATTAATATGCTTTTGGTAAACGCTTTAAAGGTACTTAAAAGTGCAATTTATAAGTGAAAAATGATGTTTATGTATAATATATTTGTTATATGATGAGAAAATATATGTTAGAATATATATTAGAAAGTATAAATGAAGTTAGAATTAAAAATAAGTTGAGTTGAACTTAAGGGTATTTCGATAATTTCACTTATAAAGAGGGGTATTTTCAGAAAATAAAATTATGTATATTGGATATGTGATGTATGTTATGTATGTATGAGATTTATTATATAATAATTTAAGAAAATATTAAAGAAAAATGAAAAAAA
>CANYBF011109182.1:0-22612 GCA_948192965.1 Dalechampia spathulata
ATTGATTTCCTACCTTCAATAAGGTTAATCTACACTTATATAAGCTATTCTAAGCTTATATGACTGTTGGGGATGCATTAAATGCAAAATAGAGCCGTTATACAACTTTTTCAAAAATGCTGAAAAATATGAATTTCAACCCGTACGGTTGTACAGTTTCGGGTATGCCCTTACAGAACCCAAAAATTGATCCAAAAATATTCCTGAGAGCATTCGTATGGCCGTACCACCAAGTGGTACTCCCGTACCAAACTTTCTGTCAAAATTTCCACCCCATACGACCTCTTTATACTCCCATATAGCTTAGGAAACTAAATGGTACGCTCGTACGTGTTCCTGTATATACATACCAAGCTTAAAAACACTCAAAACTTCAATAATTTTCATAAATCATTGTTTATTAACATCAAAACTAAAATTAAGAACCCCCAAGGTCCAATAATTTGAAAAGAAAAATTGATCAAGTATGAGAATCTCATGAAATTACGATATTGGTGTTTACAAGTGCTTATGTGCAAGGGATGGAAATTCACTCAAACTAGATTTTTGGTTGAAGTTCTCATGTGCACAAAGCCTTACCTTCTACCAAGCCCTTTAAGAGCCTAATAATGCTTCTTAATTAATAATCTATAAAAATGATCTCTATTTTTAGATGTAAGATATCAAGGCTTTTGAAATACATCTACTCCCTAAGTCTTAATATTAACATACTATTAGCAACAAAAAAGTAATGAAAAGAAAAATCAAAGAGAGAAGATAACATCTTTCCTTGAAAAAATATAAATCAAATAGATCACATCATTAATTTATGACTTGTTTCATATCTAATAAAAATGATCACTAATTCATAAAAAATTTACATCAAATCACCGTATTGAAAGAAAAATAAGTTCATAATCATCATGCATTAACAACAAACAATCATTAAAGTAACCGATATATTATATACAATGTCATAATACTATAACAAAAACATAAATGAACACAGAAAATTTATGGAATTCAAACTTTTCATGATATAAAGTTGTACCAATTATTTTGTTAATTTTTATACAAGTCTTAAGACTTACAACAGTTCCTTCCCCTCTTCCTTCCCCTCTTAGCATGGATTTTAAAAAGAAATTTGAAAGAAATAAGAAAGAAGCCCTTATAAGTATCTTGATTAAGCTTTAATTTGATGAATTCTTTAAAATGCTTCCAAAATCTTCAACTTTCTTTAAAAAGTATTTTTGTATTTTAAAATTGATTTAAAAAATATTTTAAAATATTTTAATTTTTAGAAAATATTTCTAATCAAAAATATTTTTTTAAAAACTACTTTAAAACATTTTTTTAATTTTTTAAAAAATAAAATTTAAAAAAGAACAAACTTTTAAATCCAAATTATTTAAAAAATAATTTTAAATTTTTATTAAAATTTTTAACTAAATATCAAAATGGCCAAGAAATATAAAAATATTATAATCCAAACTATATTCCCTTCCTCTTATCCAAAACATATTCATTTCACTTATATATGAAAATCAAGGGTCCAAAGAATGAAAAAATATATTTTTTTATTTTTCAGTAAAAAGTTACTAATATAAGTAATTTTATTAAAACTTAAATTTTTAAAAAATTAAAAATTTTAACTCTATCAAAGATTAACCATAATATTTATCATTGAACATAAAAGAGTGGGAAAAAATTAAATATTAACAATATTATAGTTATTTTATGATATTTAGAAATTTTTTTGATATATGATATTTTTATCTAATTAATTCTATTAATGAATACTAAAAGAAAATATAAAATTAGAAATCATCTTAATATTAGAATTCGTAATTCTTTAAATTAATTTGTCATGATTTATTGATTTTGATAATATTTTCAATATTGACTATGTTATAAAATGACATAATATTTTTAATACTTCTACAATTGTGTGTGTGTATATATAAAAACTTGTTGATAGGTAAAAATAAGCTATATTTATGAGATATATGAAAATAATTATAAATTAAATTTTTGAATTGAGAAATATAATATTTAAGTTTAGGATATGAATTTTTTTTAAATGTAATTCAATATAAAAATTAAACTTTATATAAATGATATTTGCGTTAATGAAATTTTTTATATTCAAGTTTCGAGACAAAAATATTACATAAAATTAAATAGTTTTATAACATGTATAAATGAGTTTGTAATATTTAAAACATAATCACCTTTGTTACATTAAAAATAATTGTTTTTTTAAAAGATGATATAGTTAAGTTTTTTTAATTTAGTATACCATTTATATCAATATTTATTTATCTTTCATTAAATATTATCCATAAATTAATAATGAAGGATATGATAATATATTATCTAAATTAAAAAGTATAATTATGATTTGTTTTGGATTGAATTTTAATTCAAAAGGTGTTCAATATATAACTAAATAAAAATATATAAACTCCAAAAATTACCAAAAATTTGAATAGTCAAAAATATTTTTTTTCCTAAACAATAATTCTGAGTGTTTCAAAATGATAAAATTACTATTAACTTCATAGTTATTATATAAAGTAAAATATTTTTCTACATTACTTCTAATTACTGTTAGATAAAAATAAAAGAATAATAAAATAAATAAGATTTAACCCTACATTACTATTTTGTTCATAAAATATAAATAATATCTAGATAACAATGTTAAATTTGTAATTTTATTTATTTAATTTATTTTTTCCAAGGTAAAAGGGAAAAAATAATAATTCTTTTTCTTTTTCTTTTTTAGAATGAAAACGAGTTGAATTATTCATAAATTATTCAGAATCTAATTTAATAAAAATTTATTTAAATTTATTTAGTAAAATTTATTTAATAAATAACCTAAGTTTAAGTTGGATAATATCTAACTCTTTAAATTATTAAACAATTTTTATTGATTAATTTATAAATTAATGTATTAATTTATATGAAAATAATTTAATTTTAGATATATAATTTATAAATTTATAATTATATAAATATATAAAATATTTTCAATTAAATTATTAATATAAAATCATAAATATTTATAAAATATTAAATTTTATTAATTATTTTATATTTTTAAAATATAATAAAAATAATTGATTTTATAATATACGTTTGTTAGGTGAAATTAAACTTACATTAAACAACTTTTAAAAAAATAAACTTATATTCAAATTAATTATAAAAAAATTAAATTGAAATGAGATAAAATTTGATTTGGTAAGCTTTTTGTTATTATTTTAAGATAATAAAATAATGAAATATTTGACCAAAAGAACAAGATCATAAAACAATTCCTTATAAAGTCAGCAAGCAGCATAAAGACCTTGATACAAATCCCTATGCACTGTCACGTGACAGAGAGCATCTCATTGTCCCCTTCTGTAACAGCTTGTCAATTAAATTAAATTATTAACTCTAATTAACCTTTTCTTTAAAAAAAGTTAAGGAATAAGTTAACGGTAATATCAATTATAAAATCATTTTCCCCCCTTTACCATGTTTTCTTTTTAATTCTTTTTTTATTTTTCAAGCTTAATATATTTATTAACTCAAAAATTAGTTTTTCATACCACAATTTTTAATAATTTTATTATAATGGATTTAATTTTTTTATAATCAATTTGATTTGAGTGGTAGAAGCATATATTATCAATTTTGATAATTGGTTAGGCTATAACTTTTTAAATTAATATAAATATCACTATTTATTTATGTAAAAAAGTCATCATTCATCAAAAATTTTAATTGAATAAAAATTCAATCGAATCTCTTTATAAAAAGTAAATTTTTATTAATTATTTATCGTTGAAATATTAGAATCATTTTTCAAATATCAATATCAAATTCAAAATAGTCAAAATAAATATGAAAGATAATAAAAATTAAGAATACTAAATGATTTTCGTAAACTAGTAGTAGTAGAATATTAGTGAACTCTAATCCATTTGTATGGCTGCGACAGCTGGAGTTGAGCAGGTTATGATGCGGTGTGGGGGAATACACAGTAAGAAGGTAGAATTAGAATCTAATCAACCTGTAATCGATCAGTATTATGTGTACAGTGGCTATTTTCAAACGTGCAAGCAAGAACTGGGTCCCACTAGAGAACATGGATCGCTTTCATGCACGCACGTTACATGTGCTCCTCCTTACCTTACCATTACAAACCCAATATATTCTTTGCTTAGAAATTTCTTGACAAATATAGTTATTTTATTTTAATTTTTTTGATTTATTTAATTTGCTATTGCCACGTCACCTACTATTCCTTCAACTTACTATTGTACGCATCATTGTACAGTACAATTCAGAATATAACACTTTAAAATCTAAAATTTTCTTTATTTTTATTACAATTATTAATTTCTTTATTTTTATTTTAAAAATTTCATGAATTTTTTAGCGAAATGTTTTTTTTAAAAAAAAATCGGTCCCCCAAAAATTTTATGGACCAAAATCATAATAATTAAATTATAATTAAAAATTAACAAAAATAAATCATATGAAACTAAACGATTAATTCAACAAAATTCAACATTCTGCTTTCTGTACTCTGTTAACTGATTAGAGGAGTGAAGTCTAATTTATAATTTAAAGAGGATATATATACATGTAATTCATATGCATAAAATGAATAATCATTAAATTTTAAAATAAAATTAAATTTTTTGTAATAATTAATTTAAAAATTTAACTTCATGAGATATTTAATAATAATTGGATGGTTACCTTCAATAATAGAGTAGGAATGAGAGTCTTTTGTGTAGAATTATTGATATTTAAGTTCATAAGGATGATTGTAAGATTAAGGATTGTCCATTTTGGAATGAACATGACTCCACCATTGATAAATATAATCATAACTGGAACCCAATGCTAATATAATAATAATAATAAGGATTATAGTTCCGTTATGCTACTATTATTTTGTCATAATAGTTTATTCAGGAAGGTTGTGATGTCCTTTCCTCCTTTCAATCTCCCATATGTACATGTGAACCAACATATCAACACAAAAATATTGAAAAATATAACCAAATTCTTATTTTATTTTTCAAAAATATCAAATTAATCAACTTGGTATCAAATGCCCTATACTAGAGGGTGAGGAAGGAGAATGAAAATCAAAATAATTTATTGATTTGATTAATTGAATCAAAATTATTAAATAATTTTGTTACAATAATTTGATAAATATAAAAGATTAAATTAAAATAGATATTCAACTCATTTTTAATTTGATATTTTTATATATGATCAATTTTATAATATTATTTTATTAATTTAATTTAATTTAATTTAATTTATATCAAATTAAATCAATATTTACGGTTGATATCTAAGTATTTGGTCAAAACGTTATAATCCATGTCTAATGGGATTTGCTATATTATGTAAAAGCTGCAAGATCACAAATGAAATGCTTCATAATAAATAAGTTGAGTTAACTAAAATCAAGTGCTAACTATGAAAACAATGCATTAGTAATGCAAAGAATTATCCAGTGGAACAAGATCTTTGATATAAATATATAACTCGATGGTCCTGTCCAATAATAAATTTGCACTTCATTATATATTAAAAAAAATATGTATACATGTCTAGTGCTGCTTTCTTTTTAATTTCAAAAAGAAAAAAGGAAAATATTATCAGCATATGCTTCCCACGTGAGGACACAACCACCCCCCATGTGCCCTTTCCTGTAAGGTTATATGTACATACCCACAGTTTCTTCTTTATTTATTTATTTATCTTTGAAGAATATTTTTTTAACAATTTATTTTTAAAAATCGATAAGTTTTATCATTACCGACAGATATTTATACGGTATTATCTGGAAAGAATTATATACATATATATATATATATATATATATATATATATATATATATATATATATATGTAATATTATTAAACAAGATTAATGATGGGGCATATCTGAGACATGAATGTGTCCTGATTCAAAACATGTTACTGTTTCGTAATAGTGTTTTTTACTAAATAAAATTGAATCAGAAAAATATAAATATTATATTATATTGTTTTTTTAAAAAAATTATATATTATTTTTTTATTATGAGTAAAAAGTCTATTTTGAAAATCCAACAAAATACCCCCACACACATGTAGATATAGGGTGTGAAATGTCAATGTATGTTACTTGTAAAATTAAATTTTATGGTACGTCTGTGCCCATTAATTAATTTGATTTATAATTTTATCGTCTCTAAATTATTAAATAATCAAATTGTCGTTTAATAATAATTGAATTTTGGTTGTAAAAGCCATCCAGTCATTTTTTTCTTTAATTTATATAAACTTCTATTTAATGCTTGGAAAAGAGTTTAATTAATTAGCCTTTTTTTTCTGCCAAAATCTTGTAAGATTAAATTTTTAAAATTCAATTTTATTTTATACTGTCCAAATCTTTTTAATTATATCAAAGTAGATTAAAATTATAAAATTATATAAATCAAACTAAATTATATATATATATATATATATATATATATATATATATATATATATATAATGCAATTGTAATGTTGAACTTTGGCAATTTATTTATATATATCTGCTTATCCTTACCATTAATGGTTGTAAAGGAGCTTGGATGGGCACTAATACAGCTTTTTTATTCTTTTTTCTCTCTCCCTCACTTCCTTTGAAGGAAAGAAATGAATTTTCTATTTTGGTTTTACATTTTTTATAATTATGAATTTACTTATAATCAATATAATTATCATATTCAGCTATTTATATAATAATTTAAAGTTGAAATATTTGATAAGAAATAATTAATTATCAAAAAATACCATTGAAATTAACATCTTTCATTAAATACTATCTTAAATGTTATTGTTGAATAAAAAATTAAAATATTTATTTTAATACTAAGTTGTAAATAGTTGTATTTGTTCTAAACTTTTTTATCATCATATTTTTTAAATTTAATTTAATTTTTTGTGCATAAATATTATCAAAAAATAAATAATTTAAAGTTTAAAGTTTTAAGATAGTTTAAAGTTTTATTTGTGAAAGATTGGTCCATATCAATAATATTTTGTTTATAATACTAATATTTGAAAAATAGACAACAATATAAAGAGAGTTAATATATAGTGCATGGGCTATGGCAGAATCAAAAATTCAAATTAGGGTTAATTTAGATGGATTTTTATTACTATAATTTATATACATAATTTATTTAATTAAAATTTACACTATAATTAACCCTTAATAATGATCATAAACTATAAAATATATCTATTTTTATATTTGTAATTTCTAAAGCAAAGAAGTCTTTTACAAGGAAGAGATTCAAAGAGTGCAACCTAAGTTATTACAAAATAAAAGTTTTGAATAGCTTTTTAGTATTTTATTTTATTTTTTAAAAAATAATATACTGACCATATAAAAGATTTTTAGAAAAAATAATTTAATTTAAAATTATAATATTTTAAAATTCAAAGTATAATTATTTTTTAAATATAATATTTTTAGAGTATATGTGAAGTTAGTTAAAAGGGAAAGAGGATTGAATGTCATCATTTATTTTGAGGCCCATACAAAACTTTGCATTTGTTGTGCAGTCACTTTTTTACTAACCTTAATTTCTTATTTAAACTAAATAATATTAAAATTATTTGATTTAATTAATTTATCATATATAATAAAATCTATATTGGGATTGTGAAGTAAAGACAATGTGTAGATTATGGACAAGTAGCAAATTGTCTTCCATTATTTATTTTGAGCTAATTAATATATTAAACCAAAGTATTGGACCATCATGTAATTTTCTATGTCCAAATATTTAATTTTTTTTAAAAGAAATTGCAGTTTTATTCTAAGTTTGAATGTCCCCATCTAGAGTACATGCATGAATTTTAGAATGAAATATTAATGGTAATATAGAGGGTTTAAATTTTAGTTTTTTTGAAAATTATAATTAAGGGTTTTTGTTATTTTGTCATCATGTGAGTCTATGTTCTACAAGGTGGTGCAATTTGGAAAAGGAGAAAGAGGGTTTGCAGGAATTCCAGTTGGGATTATTGCCACTATCAAGTGCATGACTCACGGCCAAATGCTGCCTATTTTAGGAGCAATTCCAATCAATTAATTCTTCAAAACAACCCATGCTGCCTTTGTATCATAATCCCTAGTATCTTCTTTACCCTTTTCAGATTTTCATTTTTCGAATTCATCCAAAATAAATATAATTAAAAATACATGGGAATTAATAGTAATGCTATGAATCTATACATGTCTTTTATTATTATTATTATTATTATTAAATGTCATCATTCTATTAAAATTTAATATTAGTAATGAATGGATCATGTTATTTAGAGATGTGAGTTCACATTCCCAACACACTCAGTTCATTATAAAAACATAAAAAAAAAACCATTAAAATTTATCTAATTTATTTTTTAAAATATTATTTGATATTATTTATCCATCATATAATTAACAAATAAAAAATAAAATATGAAAAAAAAGTAAAACGATAGAGAGAGAGAAAGAGGGAGAGAGAGAGTGGTGGAGTGGTGGAGGATGAAAGAAGCGTAAAATAAAGACAGCTAGCAATGAAGGAGGAACCTCACCTACCTTCATCCTTCACTCTCTCTTCCGCCCTTTTTTAGTTCTCCCCTTCTTCCACTCTTTCCCTTCATTTCCTTCCATTTCCCTTCTCTATTTCCCCCCCGCTGCTTCCCTCCTCCTCCTGTTCTTTCTCTTCTACAGTAACTCCATTGCAAGGTATTTACCTTTACTTTCATTGTTATATGCTTTCTTTCTTCTTTAATTTTGCATTTTCCTGCTTAACAGAGACAAAACTCAACTATGGAATTGTAAGAAAAAGTGAAATTTCTAAAGAGCTTCGGTTACATTTTAATGGAATAATAATCGCTTCTTCCTCTTATTCTTTACTCATAACTGTATTTGTCTCCGACTGAAGTACTAAATTTCACATGTTCTTGAGATTTTAACGAAAGGATTTTCTCTGCTTCAATAATTCCATTCGAATTTTCAGCTTTTCTCCCTTCCCAAATCCAAACAATTTATTCTACAGTTCAAAGTATTGTTTTTTAAAAAACAAAATCATGTTTTTCTTCTCAATTATTTGGAAAAATTGATAATACAGTTAAAAATAGATGGATATATATTATTAATAAATTTATAATTATATTAAAAATGGGATTTATAAAATAATTTTTAGAATATTTCACTTAGCCTTTTTTTTCTAATTGTCTGTTTTTAGCCAGCTGGCCTTCCATCTAATTTAAGTTAAAGTTACTTATTATATAACATAATTAACAGTCGCAGAACCACCTTTTAAGATTTTTAATTTTAGTAATTATAATTAAACCTTGATTTTTAAAATTACTTTAATTATTTTGTAATTTTTTATAATATCGGACAAAATCCTTTTTTTTTTTCAAGAATTAATCAAACACTAAACCCTCTGGTGGACCCTCACACACATGAAAATTTCTTTTAATTATTAAACTACACTCATTCCATTTCCACACCCCAATTCTAATAATTCACGCATTTTCTCTCTCTCTCTGTGAAGATTTTCCAGGAAAATTTCCAAGCCAAGAAAGCATCATTGATCATCGTCATCATCATGATTGGACCAACTAATGTCATTGATGAAACCGACTATAGCAGCTTCTTTGATCACATTGACGACCTTCTTGATTTCCCTGCCGACGATGTTCACTCTTCTCTTCCTGATTGCCCCGATGCCGTTAATACCCATGGAGAAAATAACTCGTCCCCGAGTCTTTGGTTAACTGAGCCCGACTCATTTCCCAGTTCCGACTCGGTTTTTTCTAATAATAGCAGTAAAAATAACAGCGCTTCTGATCTCTCCGCCGAGTTATTCGTTCCCGTAAGTTTTAATCATAGCCGTTGGATTCTTCATTATGACGTCATTTCATTCAGAAAGTTTTTGTATCAGTTGAAAGGGGTGTTTTAGTCAATTTATTGTTGTAAAAGGGCTTTTCAGTAATTTCAGGTATTGTCGGCGATTAAAATATTAATTTGATTAGTTATGGAAGTCACGTGGCATTTGTCATGCGATGTGATGGAACTTTGAAAAGAACTTTTTTCATGTGCATAGAAGTTTGTCAAAATTCAATAATAGAGATGATAAATAATTGTTTCTTTTTTTTTTTTGAAATACAACCATGGTGGTATATAATTTAGTTAATTTCTGTTACTAAATGCTTAAAAATGCAATTGTTAGTACTGTTTGATGTTAATTTCTACTGGGTGTCTATTGGTTTCTTGGTTGGTTGATTAAATATGGAGGTTTAGATTATGAAATAATGTGTTTCTTAATTGTGATTAAAGGTTAATTACTGAGGTACCCAGTTTCTAATTCAATATCATAATTTTGCAGTATGAAGATATAGTTCAGCTGGAATGGTTATCAAATTTTATGGAGGATTCCTTCAGTGGTGGAAGTCTGACAATGGATAAAGAGAAGTCTAGTCCAGTCAACAAGGATTGTTCCCATCACCGATTCGAGACCTCTAGTCCAGTTTCTGTGCTTGAAAGCAGCAGCTCCTGCTCCGGAGATAAACCTTTGGCACGTAACTCGGAAATGATCGTCTCTGGTAGGCGCGGACGTGCTCGTAGCAAACGTCCGCGGCCTGCTACATTTACACCTCGCCAAGCAATGCAGCTCATCTCACCTAGCTCATCAGTCACTGATCAGATCACTCAGGGTCATCAGCATGGTTTTGCCCCTAAGGCAGCTCCTTCGGATTCCGAAAACGATGCTGAGTCTCGACTTTTGATCAAATTACCGAAGAAGGAAGTTGTATCGGAAGAGAAGAAAAAGAAGAAGAGAATCAAGTTTACTGTTCCATTAGGTTTTGCAGATACAAATGATTCGCCACCACAACAGGCAGTTAGGAAATGTATGCATTGTGAGATAACCAAAACACCACAATGGAGAGCAGGTCCAATGGGGCCTAAAACCCTTTGCAATGCTTGTGGTGTTCGGTACAAATCCGGCCGACTTTTCCCCGAATACCGGCCTGCTGCAAGTCCAACCTTTGTTCCATCCTTGCACTCCAATTCCCATAAAAAAGTCCTTGAGATGAGAAACAAGGAGACCTATAAACTCGTAATGCCAGGAGCAATAGCAACAACAACAACCACAATGAGGACCAACTCGCCAGAGTTGATCCCGAATAATAGCAACCTCCTTGCCTTTGATACCATGTGAGGGAAGAAACGGAGACCAAGTCTACAAATTCACTCTTCAAGTTACTTGGTTACGCTGAAATTTCATTTTAAGAAATTTGATTTCATTATTTTACTTGTACAGGGATGGAATTGGGGGGGAGATTAGAGAGCAGTAGTTGATTTAGCTATAATTTTGGCTACCAGAAAAAGGGTTCTTAAGAGAATTGAAAAGGGAGGATTAGAACAATCCATGGAAGCTTATGAAGGATGGTAGAGAGTCTTAGGTGTTTAGTCATGAATAGGTCCTTCTGGTTATTTAGGTATTAAGAGTCTGTTTCTTATCTCTTCTTTTATTATTTTTGTTGTGTTGATTTTTTGTGTTTTTCCCCTTTTCCTTAAATGGGTATTCTTTTTGCAGTTGAATTTATTAGTAGAAAATTTCAAAGATGAGCATTGGATTTTTTTAAAAAAATTTAGCAATGCCCTTTCTATAATTTTCTCCCATTTCTTGTTTTTTTTTTTTTTTTGTGTTTTTCAACTGTTTTTTTTTCTTTTTTGTTTACAATGCTTAATTTTTGTTTGGTATAATGTTTTTATGGTTGACATTTGAATATGAATGTGATATAATTATTAAAGGAACACATATAATCTAAAAATAAATTAATTAATACCATATTATTTATGCATAAATATGTTGGTAACATATAAAAATGTCAAAACTTAGATGTTTGATAAATATAATATAAAAGGATAATCATTTTTAACGAAGGGAAGAGATAATTTTTTATCTTTATCATTCTTTGCATCTTGAAAAAACTGATGCTAACCCAACATCGTCTTTCTTTACTACATATGTAGATCGATATATATATATATATATATATAAACGAATCATATTAGTTGAAGAATAAAATCAAATACAACATAATTTTTATATCATTAGCAAATCAATAATCATATTAGAATATCACTTATCAACACAAATTGTTCATATAAAGCTTAAATTCACATCATAACATAACAAGAAGAAATGAAGCAAATTGGTAAGAAGGGCATGTTTGTTTTCTTGCTAGATGGTGAATGGGGACATTCTATCTCGATCTTTGGTGAGTAGCCCTTATCTTGATTATTAGTTAGTTGGTAATGAGCCTGAGTAATCCCTTTGCTCATTCCTTTTGATTTCTTGTGCTTTATAGGTGGAGGAAAAGATTGAATCAAAATCATGACACCTAATGCAAACCCATTGTTATCATTATTACATACCAAAACAATAATTTTTCTCAAAGGAAAATAAAAATAATACTACAATTTAAGCTATAATTTTCTTATGATTAACACGATTTACCAAATGAAGATGTTGAATTTAAACCTACATTCACTGTAAGAAGTGTTGGAAGAATTTTTCTATCTTTTTAAAATTTAGATTAACTATTTATTTATGAAATCATTCATATAAATTCGTTATCCATAAGTTGACTTTAATAACAATAGTGATTTCAACATGAAGATAGTGAAAAAGAAAACAAGAAAATGGCTGGCAATGCAAAATTCACATATCAAAACCAGAGAATGAAAAGAAAAGGCAGCTGTTTTGTGCTGTCACCAAACAGACCTTTCTTTTAAAGGGCTCCAAACAAGACATCAATTCACCCATCAAATCCAAATATAAACAAAAAAAAAAATCTAAGAAATAAAAAAATAAAAAAATAACTATAACCCATTAATGGCTTGTTTTGAATGATTTTGGAAGTAAATTCAAATAATTTACTAACTTTACTTATTGATTTTGAGATAGAAGAATTGTCAAATCATAATAATAAATAGAATAATGTAAATAAATTCTTAAAAAGTTGAGCAAAAACTATTCAATAAATTTGAACTTTAATGATATTACTATTATTCATTAGGTATTTAGATCTCAAAATTTAAATGTTAAATATATAAAATGTTTAATTAACTTAATTATTTGAAAGTTTATAAAATATGCGATTTTAAATTTTAATTATAACTAAATATTATTTTCATAAATCCATTAAAAATGATAATATAGAAAAAAAAACTCATTCGTTTTTAAATAATTAATTATTTCATAATGGAAAATAAATGAAATTTCAAATAAATTAAAGGAAAATTATTATTATTATTATTATTATTAAATGAAATAAAAACATAAAAATTATGATTATAAAGATGTAAAATAATTATGTATGCCTTCAAAAAGAAGGAAAAGAAAAGGATTAGAAGGAAGAAGGTTGCTTGAGGTTGAGTTAATTATGCATAAAGTAGTTATTGACTTACAGAGAAACATTTGGCAACATATCTCCATCCAACCCAACACAACACTACCAACCCATTTCTCATAATTATCTTTTTTCAATTGAAACTACATCTTCAAATGCATCATCACTTTCCCTTCATATTCTTTTCTTCCAAAAAGTTGGATCAAACCTTTAATCATAAGGTGTGATGTTTCTTCCCCCATTACTATCATAATTTAATTCATTTTTCATTTTAAAAAAGTCTATAATTTAAATTATAATACACTCTTACCATATTAAAGGGAAGCATTATTCTTTATTGTAAACTTTATCCATATTTATACCTCTCAAAATATAATTTATATTAAACATTTTCATAAAAAGTTATTCATTTTAATTATTATTATTATTTTGAATTGAATAATGATTCAAACATTGATTTCACTTAAAACTCATATTATTCATATAGTGAAATCTAAATGGAACACTTATTCATTTTAATGGGATTTTTATAAAATTGTCAAGAAAAAAATGAAAAATTTTACTCTTTTTAATAATTTTTGTAAGATTTTTTAAAAATATTTACAATAATGATATTTTGAGTATTTAATGTAAAATTCAAAAAAGTTAAATATAAATTTAATGTAATTTTAATATAAAAATCCATTATTTTAAATTACCTGATATAATTATAAACAAAAAAGTAAATTCCATTAGGCTCAATTGTATTGGATAGGTTTTGAAAAAAATATGAAGTTATTAAATTTTCAATAACAATTTCAAATATGATACTATAGAAAGTAACTGAAACAGCTACAAAAAATGGTTCTATGGTCAATTAATAATGAATTAAAAATAAAATGAAGAACTAAATAAACGGCAATAAATTTTTTATTTCGTTGTTAGGTTTATAGCTAAATTTAGTGGGATGAATTGAAAGGAATTTAGAAGATGGATTTAAAGACGGATCTGCAGGAAAGTTAGCAACGACAATTCCTGTCGCTATTTTTGGCAATACGACATCATTTTGATTTTAACTTTTAGCAATGAAAAAATTTGTTGCTAAATTTTAAACCTAATAAATTCATATTGTTTCTAATTTGAAGTATAAACCTAATTTTTCTTCCTCTCCTGTTGAAATCGACATCCCAAAACTACTCGTTGGGACTCTTGAATTCAGCCACCAGTAGGACTGTGCATCGTTCGGATCGGTACCGAACCGAACTGAATTACCGAAAACGAATTAACAAAATTTCTATTATTACAATACCAAAACCGATCGAATTAATATGAAAATCGACTTCCGAATTTAATTATATATTCGGTTCAGTTCGGTTGCAAACCGAAAAACCTATTTAACACAAACCTCATCTCCTCAAAGTAGTCGATTCCATCAGAAAGATGCCCATCTTGATGATGATCAGGGTTCTTACAACTTAGAGCCACACCATATTCACTCTCCAGGTCGTCTACTACATAAGCAGCTAACTTAGCAAACCAGAAGAGAGAGACATTTTCTAGAGCTTCAGGTGATTTCAAAGTCACTTACTTTCTCTGTATAGCATATTGCTATTTTCTTGCTTGGACAGTAAGCAAGTTGTTTTAAGTCCATTATCTTTTGATTCTCCTCTAGTTAAAGACCGTTCCTCATTTTCAAGGCTGGTAGGTGCTTACAAATCTATTTCAAATGATCGAGAGGACAGTATGGTGGTGTACCTTGAATATTCTAAATCAGTGTCTAGATGCCTTTGAACAAACTCAAGTGGTAGTGGTGGATGTATGGTGTTGTGCAAGCAATAGTGGTGGATTGTGGTTGTTCTTACCTTTGAACGAAGAAGGGATTTAGGGTTGGGGAAATTGCGGCTGTTCTTATCTCAGTATAGGTTTTACAAAATAAAGAAGGGTTCAAAATCAAAACAGTGTTTTAAGGAATTGATTCATAAAAATTCAAAAAAAATAATCAGTACAATATAAATCAATTGGTTTGTTTATTTTGGTTTTTAATGAATTAATAACCGAACCGAATCAAAATGTAAACTTTTTTCATTTTCAAGAACCGAACCCAAACTAAGAATTAAAAAACCAAACTTCAGTTCGGTTCGGTTCATCAGTTTATACTTCATTTTGCTCACTCCTAGCCACCAGATGCGTAATGAATGATGCCCTCCGCTAACAATCGAACGAGACCAAAGATCAAGGTAAGCTTGTCCAATTTGGATTTTTTTTTTATTTTCCCTGTTTTTTCCTAAAATTTTTTGTATGTATATTTAAATTTGTATTTTGATCATTATTAAAATTTATGATATATAATTTTTATAATTTTATTTTGTATAAATATATAAATTTGGTTTTAAATTTTAATTTAAGTATATATATATATATATATATATATGTATATTTATAATTATATATTTTTATGATATATAGTTATATAATGTGGTATTTTTAATTTAGTATGTGTAAATATATCTATACATGCATATATAAAAAAATTGGTAATAAGCTATATAATTTATTTTTAAATTAAATTCATTTGTATATATATAATTATATGATTTTATGATATATAATTATATAATTTAGGTTTTTAAATTGATTATATGTGTATATATATACCTATAAATGTGTATATATTTAAAAATTACGAAATTTTGTGGTATAATTCATTTTTAAATTATGTGATATATATGTTTCACACACTAACATAAGTTAAATTCGGTAATTATTTAGATAATTGGCTAAATTATTGATATTGATTTGTTTGGTGTTATATAAATGCAATTCTTGATTTACATGTGAGTAAATTTATATCTATTATAGTTTCATAACGTGCGTTGCACGTTAGTATAGTTTTTTGACTCATCATTTTGTAATAATTTTATTTATTTTTTTAAATTTTTTACCATTGTAATATTTTTTATAATTTAAAATTAATATTTAATATTTAAGCATTATGTACTTATTTAAAATATTGTTTATATAATGTTTTCATCCATTCATTTACAAAAAAATGAGAGAAAATGTTTATTTATCTATTTGATAGCAAGACCTTTTTATAGACGATATTTTTTTTGTGTATGTTAGTTCCTTCCTTTTTAGATCATCCTTTTTGACTAATACCTTTATTATTGAGTTTAAAATCCCTCTTGATAATGCAACATATAATTATCCATGTGAAAAATATCTTATAGCAAGTATAATCCTATATTTGGTATTATTTGTCCATGTGTCTAGTTTATAGTTATTGCAAAACATAATCGCACTAAAAATTACTTCCTTTTGAATTAGAACAGATATCTTTCACTTTCTGGTGAATTTAATGGTGTTCTTCCTTTTGAATTGGAACATATATCTTTTACTTTCTGGTGTATTCAGTGGTATTCTTGGTCGTAACACTTGTCTATTAATATGTTGTCCAATTGTCATGACATATTTTTCAAATCTTTTACATATCATTGAGTTTCATTGTACAATCCATTTGATGCATCCAAATCCCTTAAAAGTATTATTGGACAATTAACTTTCAATTATAGTCTATATGGTGGGATTTCATTCTGTTGCATGTTGTTTAAAAATTCTTCTTGACATCATCAACTGCATAATCATAACTAAGGTATACTTGAGTCTCTCCTAGGAACATATCTATTATCATCTAATTCAATTTATCTACATACTCATTCTTTATTGTCAATATTGTACGGTTTATCATGTATTTTGATGATATCGAGTTCTCAACAAAATCAGGAAACACATTTTGTATCAATGCCTTCTTGCATGAATCTTTTTCATCATCTTGTATCACCATTTCATCTGGTATGATTATGTTTTCATCATGAGTTACAAGCTCTTCTCCATCCTCTACTATTTATAAGAAATTATTAAAGGTTATATCTAATCTAGCTCCACTGAATGGATTATTGTTGTTCATTATATCTTTGAATGTTCTATTAACTATCTCTATTGCATATTTCTTGGCCATTGGTGTTTCATCCCATATGATCATATTGGCTTTGCGTAACAACATTGCTAAGCTACTCTGCTTTGATATATCATATAATGTTATTTCTATTGGATTGAGTGAAATATTGAATCTAAAGTGTGTTGTCCTTCCTCTTGGTATTATTGATGCTACTATACCTGAAGTTATTGTTGATAGAGCTATATTTCCTTTTGATCTTAGATTAGCAAATAATGCTCGATATAAGAAAGTCTTTCTTATACCTCCTAGTTCATTCATAAAAAATATCTCAATACATCTTAAGTTTAGTATATTCATTATCATCATATATGCATATTTTTATTCCAAATTAAAACATTGCATCAATGTCTTCTTATGGCATTTGCATTACTATCTCCTTTGCACTCTCTCTATTATTGATCTTCATTTGGCTAAGCTGATGACTTTCTTTTGTAGACAGATCATAACTTTTCACATCCTTACCCATGCTTCTTAGGTGCTTTTGGATATCACTCAAAGAGCAAGCTATTTGTGTTTCTATCAAGTTCTCGTGCATTTTAACATAATCTTTAGCCAACGATTGAAAATTATCTTCTTATAATTTTTTGATATTTATGGGCTCACAATATACCACTAATATTGCAAATAATCTTCTTAACTTTGATGGCATCTTGAATATTACTGCCTCACTCATGCATTCTTGTATGCTCTTATTTGATTCAAGTAACCTTCTCATTATAGCAGCTTCCTTAAATGTCAAACATTGAATACCATCTACTATAAGCAAGTACCCTTGACATTATTTAAAAGTATCCTTAAATAATACATTTCTCTTTCCATCGAGTTGGCTGCATTTACACGTCTAATGACATTTCTAGTTTTTTTTTTGTCCACTCTCAATTTTTTACATTCTAAACATAATGCTCTAAAAATTCTCTGTACAATAGTATGTTTGCTTCTTCACTTTTTAAACATGTAACAAAGTATTTGGTCAACATCATTTTTTTCACATGATTCCATTAAAATATGTCTTACAAGTTCTGGTTATATTAATATTAAAATGTCATTGTGTGCTTGTTTGGTAAATGGAGTTGTAGGTTCATAACAACAGAATAAATATCATTCATTTCAAACTCATATATCCTCCAAATAGCTTCTTGTGATGATACTCATTTTGCATCCTAATAACATAGTATCTCATGTATCTGATTCTCTCTATCTCCAACCTAAACTGCTATTCTGTCATACCCTTTGTAAATATATTTGTATAAGTATTTCATTGTTGTTAATTCAGAGCAAACCTATTATAATTTAGCATATAAGATTAGTGAGTTATTTCTTTTACTTTTTATACTTCATTTATATAAAATTTTTTACCATATTATAATACATTATTGCATTAAAAAAATTCATTATCTCTACATTAATATGACAATCATATCTTGTAAGCAAATACGGACTATAAGGCACAATCCATTTATTATCAAATATCTTGTTTTTCTTTTTCACCCGCAATATGATAAGAATGCCATTATTTTCATTTTATTAAAATATGTAATATAATTTTAACAAGAATAATTTGTTAACTGATGATTATTTTTAGATCTTCTATATATAGGGTATCCATTATGCCCTAATATTGTCTTGCAATTCTTTTATCTTTGCAACTTTAAACTATAAATTTGGATGATTTTTATGGTTGGAGTTACTTTTACCTGATATCATGATAAAATTAGGATCATGAATTTATAATTGAATAATGTTAATTTTTGTATTCAATATATAAATAGTTATATAAAAAATCAAAAATTGAAAACATAAAGTGTTAATTCTAATGGACTTTATACAACATAATGTAATTAATAAATATAATTACAATAATAAATTAAAAAGATATGAATGATACTAATAAAATATTATGATAAAAAATATAATTGAAATAATATTTTTTAGGTAATGAAACTATACTTTAAACTAATAAAGATATTTAAATTATTTAAAAATTGATTTTTGAATTTATTATAATTTATAACTTTAATAAATATCTCATAAAATATAAATTAATTATTAATTAATAAATACAAATCAAATTAGTAGTATTTATGTTTGAATAAAATTTATCTAAGTTAAAAAAATTAGATAATATGATATAAATTATAAAACAATAAGTAATTAATAAATATAAATAAAATTAGTAGTATTTATCTTTTATTATTTTATTATTTTTATTTATTAGATTAATTTTTATATTTATTTTTGATAAGTTTGGGTAGACTTATATTTTCACTTCCTACCCCTTCTCTCTTTTAATAAGTATATAATATAGTATGATATGGAGAAATTTTTGGATGATCCGGGTCTACCCACTAATTGTATAATGATACATATCAATTTTCATTAAATGTCAAGTATTTATTGGTTGTTATTTACATATTAACAATTAATAATAATTATACACAATCAATATAAAATCAATGAATGCTTGACATTTAATAAAAATTAACATGTTTCACTATCTCATTAGTGGATCCATAATATTATGTGGTGAACCCAAACCACCCAATAATTTTTCATCTATATGATTATATTGATGTATGTATTGTGTTCATTTTTTTCTATTGTATTGTGTTCATTTTTTTCTATTGTATTGTGATTGATATTATGTGATTTTTATTAAAAACAAATTGTCAAATATATCATAGGTTGTAAAAAAGTAACATTTATTGTAATAATTGTATTATATTGAGTAGATTTTTATGATTGGGTTTGTAAGTAACAAAAAATTATTGATATCTAATTTTGTGAGGAAACCCTCTCAAGTTTTCATTACAATTTTTAAAAAATTATGCTAAATAAGGATAACAAATTTACTTTTAAATGTAAAACTTTATTGAATTTTAATTTGTTAATCTAATGTATAAGTATGTAAATTTAAACTTGACAATACTAATGATTATAATTATTTGAATAGTTAAGATATATTTATCAATTAAAGATGTGATCTCATCTTTAAGAAATTGTTGTAGTATTGGGACAAGGATGATGTGATGAAGAATAATGATTTAAAAGTATTTATCTTTTAGGATTAATTAGACTTTTTAACTTTTTTTTTAAATTTACGATTATTTCTTTTATTAATTACAGTTTTAGTTTCTTTATTTCAAAATTACCAAGGCAAGTTTTATATTTATGAAAATATGATCTTTTAAACTTTGAATTTTTTTTCACTATAACTACCTTTGTGACCAATAAATATGTTTTCCTTCTTTCCTTTTTCTTTTCTTTTTCTTTCTATTCTCTATTTTATTTCTTTCTTTAATCTCCTCTTGTTTCTATTCTCCATTTCTTTTCTTTCTTTGATTTCAAACAATTATTCTTCCAATCTAAGTGGTTCATACAAAATCTTCTTATTTCCCTTTTAAGAGATCATCTCTGGGTAATGGAGAAACTCAAGTGTTTTGCTTTGAATATTGATAGAAATTGAAAAAGAAAACAAAATTTATAAAATCACATTGTGATATTAATGTTTGTGCTTCTTCAAATAGTGATGAAAATTTTTAGCTCAAAGTTAAAGAATGTTAAAGTTTTCATTACCAAACCTAAAATCAAAGAAAAATTTGTTCATTGAAGGCTTGCATGTTCATTATTTTAGTAATTTTGTTATCTATTTAATTTGAGTTTCATGTTTGTTCGAATTCTTTCCAATTTTTCAATTTTAAATTTCTTTTTTCATAACATTCTTTCTCACTTTCTTGATTTATTCCTTTTATA
Organism: Dalechampia spathulata; assembly: GCA_948192965.1. NCBI lineage: Eukaryota > Viridiplantae > Streptophyta > Magnoliopsida > Malpighiales > Euphorbiaceae > Dalechampia > Dalechampia spathulata. The sequence continues at coordinate 21,208 of CANYBF011109182.1, forward strand.
TTTGTCAATTTCCTCTTTTTTTCAAAAAATCTTTTGATTTTAATTAACAAAATAATTAAACGTGTAGTAGATACTCAAAACTTAATAAACATAAAATTTAAAATAACAAAATATGGTCTAAATTAGGAGCATGCAAAGTGAGTTTTGCTTCAGTTTTTTTTACAATTTCAAGAAGCGCTATTAATATGTAAAGTTTTTCATTTTTCATCTTTTTTTCTTTGTTTTGATTTTATTTTTTAATTATACAAATGCATATCTCAATTGGTTTAAAAAACGATACATTAAATCAAGGAGTGCTATTAAAGAAGTTAAAAAAAAATCAAAAGTGGATGATCATAATGATTATAGAGTATGAAAAAGTGTTTTCCATTATTTTTAAATGTAAATGATAATAATATAATTGTATTATGCTAATTAGTTCTTTGATGATTATAAGTATTGTTAAAGTTTTTATAGTATAATTTTGATTACTTTTGTGTATTGCACATAAATTGTTTGAACAAAAGTCTACCTAAATTTTTTATTATTATATATATCTAAGATGTTATAAATACCTTTGTCTTTTGATATATTTTAAGTTATCTTTTATATTTGTATTTTATTATATATACTTAAATAGTATAAAAGGTAATAAAGTAAAACAAATGCAAAGTATAAAAAAATATCTACGATATTTCAAATGCATATTTTTTGATATTTTGTAGAATTTATATTAATATTCTTATATGATAAAATTTCAATTTATAATTGAAATAATGCATTTAAACTTCACTTAATCATTTTTTAGAGATTTAAAATGTTACCTATTTATTAATAATTTTATGAAATTTTAATATTAATGCTTTTAGACATCAAAAGTTTAATATTTAAGTGACTTCAAAATTAATTTTACTAGATTAATATTAAAAATTATAATTTAGAATTTTGATATCAAATACTCAAAATATATGTATCAAATACCTAATATATACTAAAATAATATCTTTTCAATATCCATCAAGTATATTATATGTGTATAATACCATTTTCTATAAATTTTTTAACTTTTTATTTTTTAATATATTATACATTATTTCTTACAAAAATGTGTTTTGAAATAAAATGTAAAAGACATGTTATTCTAAATTAATATTAAAAAGTTATAATTTAGAATTTTAGTATCAAATACTCAAAATATATGTATCAAATATCTAATATATACTAAAATGGTATCTTTCTAGTATTTCTTAAGTATATTATATATACCAGAGTTTCATAACGTGCGCTGCACGTTAGTATGATTTTTTTGACCCGTCATTTGGTAATAATTTTATATTTCATTTTTTCAAATTTTTTATCATAGTAATATTTTTTATAATTTTAAATTAATATTTGACATTTAAGTATTATATACTTATTTAAAATA
>CANYBF011109233.1:0-17269 GCA_948192965.1 Dalechampia spathulata
CAATTCAAATCATGTTATGACAATTGAAATAATGCAAAATCAATAAAAAAGAATTGATTTACCTCTTGTAGATTCTCCAAAGCGCTAGGGAATGAGAGTGCAATCCAAACCCAATCCAAATCCAAGTTTAGGGTGTTAAAATGCCTAATTCTAGTTGATTTTTATGCGTTTTGATTAATCCTAATGCCTTAGATTGATTAGAATTGAGTTTTAGAGTGTCAAATGGTGTTTGACAGCTGCTGACGGCTCCTAGGAGTCTAAGGTTTTCGCTCAAAATTTCGGTCCTCAAGCCAAATGGCGGATTAGTGTTTAATTAGGTCTGCCCTCGGGAACATACGCGATCGCGTATGTTGTGTAATGAAACATATGTGATCGCACATGATCATATGCGGCGTGTAATGGGACATATGCGATCGCACATCCTCCCAAAAGTGCTAAATGAAACCCTAAAAGGGCTTAGCCCGGTCCGAAAGGACCCCGGACAGTCCGAAAGAACCCTAAATGGCCCAGAATCAACTCGGAATTGATCTGAATCAAAGCCGGTCCAAAATTAGGGTGCGACAACTATATATTAGAAAGTATAAATGAAGTTAGAATTGAAAATAAGTTAAGTTAAACTTAATAGTTTTTTTGTAATTGCACCTATAAAGAGGGGTATTTTTGGAAAATGAAATTATGTATGTTGGATATATGATGTATGTATGAGATTTATTATATAATAATTTAAGAAAATATTAAATAAAATGAAAAAGAAATAAAATTAAGGAATGAACCAATAGGATGGTGACAAGTGTCACCATGCGATTGGACCCTTCATCGACTTTTAAATTAAATAAAAAGAAAATAATAATAAAAAGAAAATAGATTTTGAAGAAGGGAAAAATGTGATGCCATAACCCTTTTCGCTTCCTCCATTTCAAACTTCCTTTCCTTCCTCTGTTTTTCATTTTTTGAATTCAATTTTATACAATCCTAAGGTAAAAACCTATGAATTTTATCTTTTTAATATTGTTTTTGCTTCATGTTTCTTGTATATATTCTTGTTTCTTGTTGTTGGTGGTTGGAATTTGAGTTCTTGTTTCTGTAAAATTCTGTTGGAGGTTGAAAATGAAGTTTATGTATGGAATTTGATTAAATTGATGAAGGAAAGATGGCAAGCATACTTAATTTACTATGTTTGATATATTTTGATGAAGTTTTGCTTATGGAATGTATGTGTATCCAAACCCTAGGTAACCTACATGCAAATGACTATTAAAATGTTTTATGAGATGTGTATGTATTGCTAGAAGTGATAAATTGAGAAGAAGAATAAGAAAAATGCATGAGAAGTGGATAAGAAGTAAGAAAGCGCTTGGGAAAAAGTTGCTGCCCAAATTTTCACCTCCTAGGAAATGACCTCTATAATTTGGTTCTAATGTATAAATCATTAAATTATGTATAAATATGATGAATTATGATGATATAATTATAAAAATAAAGTTTGAATGCAATTGGAATGAGTTTACAAGTTATAAGCATAAATGAGTGCAATAAGGGCAGCATGTGTGTGTATGGTTATGTAATGTTACCTTAAGTTGAGTTTAAATGCATATTGGCTAGTAAATTTAACTTATAAGTGTGTATAACATGTTTATGTATGTGTGTATTTAGTTTGGTAAAATTTTGAAGTAAATTGGATGCTTAAAGGAAGAGGTATGCATGATATATGCAAGTGCTTGCTAGAAACGGACTGTAATCGCTGTTTTAGGGGTCTACGATAATTGCATTTTGACTGCCTTAATGTTATTCAAAAACTTTCTGTAATATATCATTGGAAATCTCTTTGAATATAGTTTCCAAGGATACTAAGTTTAAAATTTTTTAAAATCATTTGTATAGTCAAAAACATCATGTCATTTTGGTGCTTTAAATATGCTCAATTCGGGTGACTTTTAGGCAAGATTTAGAGGTATTCAGCCATTTAATGTTTAGAGGCCTTAATAATTGAATTCTTGGGAATATAATATATCATTGGAAATATATTTGAGTCTAATTTCTAATGGTTTAAGAATTACTCAATTTGGAGGTCATTTACTTGGCCAAAATGCTTGCATAATAAGAATTATTCCATGAGACAGAATATGTATTAACTTGAAAGGAAATCATGTTTTAACATCAAGTAACTCATTATGTGATTTCATTTTGAATGCCTAAGTGTATGGTTATATACATACAATTACAAAACCAACATAGGTAAAAATGATCAAATAAATAGTAACCTATAAATAATATCCTTGACCAAATGAATAGTAATTTGCATAACATAGTTTGGTCACTTAAGGAATGGGTGTTTAAGGTATCTAAACTCAATATTGTACCTACCTAAGCTTTAAAATTCACTATTATACCTAATTGATGATGTTTTGATGTAAGGACTTACATGGCCGGAAAGCATGAATGACCTCTAATTGTGAAGTGTGAAATGTTGTAAGATAGCATTTTGTTGATATGTTATTTGCTAATTAAAGTTTAAGAGAGGTTACTTGTCATGAATGATTATGGATTCTTAAATGCTAATAAGTCAAATATAATATATGAATTCACTAAATGAATGTAAAATGGAAATGTGGCAAGTTCAACTCATGAAGTTCATACTTCTCCTTCAGGTATTGATAAGGGTAAAGCGATAGCAGGTTTGTGTTATTTATCTTAAAAGAATGATTTCTTACTTTATTGCTTATGATAGCAACGTAGTGAGATGATATTGTAAATGGTATTATATGGTCATCATTGCTTATGTTCATTAAAGCATGAGTTATGCATCGTGTCATGAATCATCCATACATACAGACATATTCATTGATAACATATTGGGCCATACAGTTATAATCGATTTCCTTTAAGGAATCATACAGTAAAGGTTCCTATCATGGATCCATAGAGAAATGTTATGTTCCTACGAGAACTAGAGAATGATACAGTACCGGTACATAAAGAAATGGACCTAGTACGGGATTATGCACAATCATACATAAAAGAAATGAAATATTACAAGAAAATTAGAGGGAGAATGCTAAGCATGAATGCATTCTCACAAACATACATTATCACTTATACATGTTGCAAATACGGAAGTTATTGATGAATAGTAATTAATGAATAGTAACTTGTGAATAGTACTTAATGAATAGTAATTTATGAATAGTACTTGATGAATATTAACTTATGAATACTACTATATGCCTTATGCATTGATTATAATAGCTAAGGAGTGATGCAAAATGGCGTTATATGATACAATTGTATTGCTTATTATTTATTATTGTGATTTGAATTAAATATGTTATTTATTATACATGCTCATGTTCTTTGCTCATTTTATAGCACCACTGAGTTTTATACTCAGCGTTTATCATTTGATGAACGCAGGATCTAGACCTTCAGGTGTGAATCTAGGCTTACCGATCTACAGTCAGTGGAGATTATGATTTGAAGAATCTCATTCTCAAGGTAGCTTTGGACCAATGTAACATACTCCATGGTGTTATTATATATGCAACTTATTATATTAACCTTAGCAGCAGTAATACTTATGTTATGAACTTATATTGTGTGCAATATTGATACCATCTTATCGTGTAAAATTAAATATATAGACCACATAATGTATGAATGACAGATTTATCATTATGTATGTGTGATATGATGATATATGACAATGTATTTACATATGGTTACTGTAGCAAAAAAATTTTTATAGATCCCTTGTAGAATAATTAATGATTTCCTTTCTTAAGGGATTATTAACTATTCTATGGGAGCGTGTTATGCCAGGTTTGGGTATGACAAATATAATTTTAAACCCTAATAATATAATGGTAAACTTAAACAATTACCTATTGCACGTAGGTACTTCAAAATTTCAACATTCACTTTATATAATTCATAAATTACATGCGACAATATCAATTAATATGAATATATGATTTAATTAAATGTGTTTTAATTAGTGTGAATATATGATTCAACTAAATGTGTTCCCTTTTCTTCTCCTCTTATCTAATTAACACATTATTAGTTTTTATAAAGTCTAATGACCATATGCATATGCCTATGCATATGAAGCCATGTGCATGCTTAAGCCCCTAAATATTAATTGGTTAATAATGTTTTATACTACTCACTCATTTCCTTTAAGCATGGGTTAATTGTCTAATCTTTTAAGTGACTTTCATTACATGCATTAATTATATTACAAATTATCATGTTTCATGCAAGGATACCTCTAATGCTCAGTTTATTCCTTTAATCATATAACCATTAGTATTTACTCTTAAATTTATTTGGCTCACCTTCTTTATAATCATTTTATTATAGGTTTAGTCTAGCTGGTTAGGTGTTTATAGCATGGGAATTGTTGATCCACTTCTTTTTAATAAATAATATGTTTAATTATCAACTCTACAAATTTCTAATTATATCATTATTAATAAAACTTGACTTTCCATAAAATTTTACAATCTATACCTTAGTTCTTATTGCTTATATTCACTAGTATAAGACTCATTTATCAACCATATATTTGATGTATTTTTTAATTATAACATAAGTACTAATTATGCAAACTCTTTTGGCGGGTTCATATTGCATGCAAGCATACACTTTCAATTCTTAACAACTAACTCAATCATTCCATTTACTACTATGTAACATAAATACTGATAGCTTAAATATTTTTGTACATTTAGTTTATAATAAAATCACATACATGTATAACTCATTATTTCTACCCTTATTGACAAAGTACTATGTTTATTCCAAGTTTGCATTCAATAATTTATAAGCCTAAATTATCTATTCTATTTCTCGATTGTTTGATAAAGTATTTGTATGAACCTATCATTATTTATCAATCCAAGTTATATATATATATAGAACACTTATTTTACACCTTCCATTCAATCACTCTTTTCAATTAAAAAATTAATATTAGTCATTTTATTTATTACCCTTAAATTAAACATATAAAAAATGTTAAGCTCATTAATATTCTCTCTAATATCCATGCATTAATTACATTATATGGTAACATGTAAACATTTCTCTAAGGTGGTAATTCTTCAATTTTTTACTTATCAAGGTTCCTACATATAATTTTTATACTACTCATTAATGTTAGCCCAATCTTTACATATATGAAAAAAGGAAATGCTAACTTTAATTGGTTATTTCATTTAGTCAACCTTTGCTTGTATCATGAATACATTCATTCCTAAACTTTATCTTTTGCATAAGTAAACACTCATACAACATTAGCAATTTCTAAATTTAGTGTTCAATCTTCACAACATGTACAATACATCATTATTAAGCATTTGTTTATGTGAACTTAAAATATTAACCTATTTTGGCATTCAAACTAAGTACACTATTAAATATTTTCTAAATATTCATGGAAAAACTCTAATAATCAATAATGATTCCACATATCAATCCCTTATTGCTTCTTTCATTAAGTTATCCTTTTATTTCTTTAATTATATAATATTTTATGTACAAATAGCAAAATTATAAGAATGAATTCATTATTCGACCTAAACAAAGCAACATTAATTCCCATTATTTCTCCATGCATGTTTGATGAGATCATATATCTATCACTAACCATTTCATTCATGTGAAAGAAAATAACTATACATAAATTTAATCTGATTGGTTCCTTATTTATTAAGTACCAATTTGACATTTATACATATTACATCCTATCCATTTTAAAACATACAATAGAAAAATTAACTTAGATGCATAATACATCAAATATTCATGACTATAACTACAAGGTTCATATGAGCACACATACATAAATCATACAAGGTATGACTTTTTCAATTCATTTCATTCATTGTAATTGCATCCTATAACATGTCACACCCGAATGGTGAAGGTATGCTCCCATAAAATGATTAATAAAATCTATGTAATCAGGAATTTGTCAATCATCCTACAAGGTATCTATAAAAGAAAAATTTTTAATTTTATCGACATAATATATCTGGCCTGTATCTGTAGCTATTTATTTTATAACATGTAGTTTGTCATCACCTGTTCAAATAAAATACCCATATATAAACTATGTCATGCCATCTAGCATTTACTGAATATGTATATAACATTCTTTACCTTAACCAAGCCTGCATTGGGTAATCTTAGCATCTCTGCCATTTCGTAAACAAAAAATATTTAACTACCCATAATTATAGAATGATAGTTGTAAAATGAGAACATCCACTAGGAATATGCTATATTACCAAAAGTGTATTCTGAGGATAATAGGGATACTAGGCTCAGAGTACCTTGACTGCGTTGGTGTCTCATTGACCTAGATGCCCCTCTATACTACTTTGACCTGTGTACATCAAACAATGAATGCTAGGTAAAAAATTTAATAGTGTTTAATAATAATTGAACTATGAACAAAATTCAATTATCTTCCTACATTAATATAAATAATGAATTGAAAAAAATAATTAAATAAGTCACATATTGATTTATCATAATAAACATGGTGATAAAAAATTGCATAAATAATAATAAATTATTATTATAATAACTCTCTCCATGAGCTCTATATATATCATTTATCAATCTCATGTATCATTCATTTTATTACTTTGATGCTAGCAATGTAGTAATGTTATTTATATTTACATCAGAAGAATACAACTGTACTACATTCCACCTTCCTATCATTTATCTCAATAGTATAGTAATGTTATGTTATATATTTATATTATCAAATGTACGATGCATTGCATTTTCCCTCTCTCTTTCATTCCATTATATTTATGTGCTTACATATATCTAAATGATTCTTTGAGGAGGGATCCAACCCCAACCTGCCTCGTTACAAAAAATTTTTCCACATGACTCACTAAGGAGAGAACCGAACTCAACCTACTTCAAGAACGATTATATCAATATACTATGCACAGTTGGTAGGGAACCAAACTTAACCCACTATCGAGGAGGGAACCAAACTTAACCTACCTCATAAATTTTATCATATAATAATTTATATAAATGTACTAGCACCTTCCTTGTATCAATCTTCATAACATGCAATAAATGTAATGCACAACTTATGTTGTAATACTTTTATGCATATATATATATCAATAAAATACTGTGTATATATCTCTCCATCATTAATAGCATATTCAAAACATTTCAACTAAATAATTACCATAACATAATCCATTACTACTTAATTTACATTGATTGGTCCAGTTAGAGGTTTGAATAATTTATTAAATACAAACTTGTGTTTAACTTGTTTCTATCTAATTAACGAGGTAGAACTTCAGTTATCCTCTTTACAATACCTATAACATTTGGATCGTGTTATTCTTTAGTTACCAATATGAAGAAATTTCTTTGACCACAACATTGAATATCATTATCAATTTTGAAAATTAGCATAAGCTTATATATAAAAAAATAATCCATTCTACACCTTTTCAATTCCATGCTAGTTGGAACAAAAAATATCATGTATATACCTCATTTAAAATGAGTATTAAGTGATGTATGCGTGTATAGCTTTAGTCTTCATATGATAATTAATATCCTTAAAGTATCACCTCTATACATATAATTCTATTTAAATCCTTAATTGGAAATAAATATATAAATTGTCAATATATGCTAAATGAGGGTAATACAAGTAAAACAAATAAATTATGGTAAGTAGCTTATTCATCAAGCACTTTGGAATATGTTAATCACCAGCTTCAAAAGTCCAAGTATAATAGTCAAATAAAATGCATTATAAGTGCAGCTTTCAGGCAACTACAACCATGATCCAATAGCCTATAATCCCACTTACTTTAATTAAATTCTAGCTCTCACTCATTCATATGCAGGTGTGTGGACCACTTCTTAAGTAGGCAACTCCCTAACATGCAAGATTAAAGCAATATAACCTACGCCATCATCCAAAGAAGGGCTAGAAAGTCTAGCATTCCTAAACCATTTCCAACAAACATGCTATAAAAAGATTTACATGGTCTAATAGGGAATTGGTAAATAATTAAGGCTCCCTTGGAGCAAGGGGAGAAATTAGCTCCTTTAGAGCAAGTGGAGGGGTTAGTTCAACCTTCCCCTCTTCCTCCATAGCTTAGCAGAAAACAGTTTGGCTGATATACCATCCAGCAAGCTAATCATGCACATAAGGTGTTTAAATGGCAATTTCTCTAACTTAGACAACCCAAGTTATTAGCACAAACAAGGGAACATATCAATAACAAGACCAAGAAAGCACCTAAAGCTATATAATCTAGTTCTAAAGTTTTATCAATAGAATTATGCAATAATGGAGAGGGTTTATCACAATACAACATAAGTCACATGCTAAATTACATCTCACCCCAATTAACCCTTTACCTTGCTCAAGTTTTACTTATCATACCATCTAGCTAAAGATCATAGCTAATTTAGAACCAAATATGTCTATGTTTCATGCCAAGAAGAAATAGACAACAACTCAAAGAAAAATTCATGCCTCACTTCAATCCACTACTTAAACAATAGTTTTCTTCAAAATGAAGAAAACTCTCTTCTAAAACACTCACTTGCATAATATTAGCTTATTAGATTACTTTTGACAAATATGGTTATTAATCGAGTATGATGTATAGTTTTTTCAAAGAAAATGTTAACTTCCATCACCCACTTACCAAAAATTCCTATCAAGTTAATTTATTGCTTTTGATAACCTTAAAAGAAAATTCTCAATAAACTAAATTTTCTAAGCATTTATCATTTATCACTAATCAATATTAAATTTTAGAAATTATATCACTTAATAATGATATAAACCAATATAAATCATTTAATACTTACCATAATTTGTTTAATTAGTATAGATAGATTGCATATATAATATATCAATGTAAATTTGCCTATTATGCTATTTAAATAATATGGTAGTTCAGATATTTTTTTTAGTTCATAATCTATAATATTGATTAAATAAAATTACAACTTATCTTAGTAACATTTCTACTTTTAATTTATTAATTAATTAAACTTGATTTCTCATTACCATTAATTGTTACACCCTTTTGTCTAGTATAACATCACATATATATATACAACATATGATAATTATGTAATTAAGGTTTAAACATTACCTATACATTCCTAATCTCTTATAGAGGTATATTTTTATACAAAGCTTTAATATCTTTTCACTATATCATTCTTTTATCACCATATTAAATTATCATTGTATACATAAAAATAATTCTAATGATAATTATGTTTATTAATTTATTATTTATCTTATTTAATTAGTTATTAATCCTTCTAATAATTTCATCACAGGAATCTAAAATATGGTCTAATGTAATTAACCATAAACATGATAATGCTTAAAAAAATGGATGTGACACTATGCATATACTCAATCCATTTCATAATTTAGGTTAAGTTATTTATCTAACAAGTTGAATAACTTTAATCCTTAAGTTGGCATATAAATATACATAAACTCACCTTGAACCATAAAATGAATTAATTCTTCCTAAATCTTATCCCTCTTACCTCCTCATAGTAAATTATCATATTAGTTTCCTTTGTTCGCTCCTTTATCCTTCTCTATAATATAGTAGTAATGGATTTCTTCTCTACCTCTCACCTCTTACTCTCTATTTCAATAAATGTTAATTGTTTTCCTCCCTTCATAACTTATATTGCTACAACTTAACATTTTCCAAAAGGCTCCTTCTTTATTTTTAAATTAATTAAGTAATTCTTCCTAAGTTTTTTTTTATCTAGGCCTTATAAAGTCAAAGCACTACCACTCACCATAAATTGATTTACTTTTAAGAGGTAAACTTTATCTTACATACAAATTTTAACTTAAAGCTCCTTCCATTTTTATTGCTACTCTTAATAATCCTTGAATTAAAGTTTACTTTAATTAAGTATACCTAGTAGCTTAATAAAGGTATAAGTGACCCCTAGATTTTTAATTTTACAAAATTAAGTATTACTTTCCATTAATAGAATTTAAAACTATGTAGTATTTTCCTTACTTAATACTTTATCCTTGAAACTATAATCAACTAAATATGTAATCTAGTTAATTTAGCATTTACTCTTCCTAATATTCTTATCATTTTAACTAGTTAACATTACCTTATTCTTTATGCTACACTAATGATTCACTCACAAACATGGAAATATAACCAATCATAAGTGAAATTGATAAGTATATAAATGGTTGAGGTAATGGGTGTGACACATCCAACACAACTTCATATGATACATACTAAATGCTAAAACACTTAGTTTTCTTAAGCATAGATGAAGATTTAAAACTTTTGCTATTTGGATGAGAGAATGATGCATCTAGAGGTTAAGCCTTAACTAAATGGATAGTTCACAACATGATGTAATTTTAATGACTGAAAACTCTACATTTAATGGTTGTTAAAACTTAAAGTTGGATGTAATGCTTAAATTATAAGTGATTTCATCATAGTATGATATGAAACATTAAATTTATAAAGTGGTCTACACATGTTAAACATTATGTAAAAGGATATTCTTAAAAGAAATTTGATGATGTCATTTTCAAAAAGATCTCAAAGAAATAATTAAATTAGACTAAGATAGGTTCATGAAGTCAAGAATTATAACATGTCATCTTTATATAACATATACATTATTAATTAGATTCATGAATGATAGTATTTTACCTTAGGTGGAGGTACATAACATGCATATGCATGTACAGCTACATGCATTATAATGGCATGCATGGTTGTCTACCACTACTCCATAACATACATCACTTTTATATAGAACTTTAATTGTTTATGCATTCAATTTAAGATGTTATTTAACCATACCACCGACTTGTGATATGCAAACTCATATTTTTAATAATGCATCACCCATACTTTATTAGAAATATGGCAAAGATCAAAACTCATCAACATGGTATGATCCATATCACTTTTTCACCAAATTCAAATGTTATAACATTGCATTGACACGCCAGTGCCTTTTGATATGCAAACTCACATTCTTGAGATTTCCTTACTCATACATAATGTGAAATAAGTCAACAAGCAAAAGCTTTCACTATGCCATGTCTTATGTTACATTTCATCAAAATTTAATTTGTTATGGTCTTAAGTTCATGATATTTCCATGCCACCATCAAATTTTAATATGTGACATCATATTTTTAATGTTCTAGCAAATGTGCCAACAAGTGACACTCATCATTACACCATCCCATACATAACCTTCTCTATGAAATTTAATGGTTATGGCCTTTAGTTTTTAATGCTCAATTGTCAAACTATTACCTTTCAATATATAACCTCATTACTTTTACGTTATCTCATCTATACTTTATAAGAAACATGTTAACATGCAAAACTTGTTACTATGTCATAACTTCATTTACGTTTTCATCAAATTTTGGTGATTACTTCAAGATATGATTCCTTCAACTCGTTATCAAATTTCAATATATGACCTCATATTTTTTACATTCCCTCACCCTTTTCTTATAGGAAATATGTCAACAAGTGAAATTCATTGTAATATAATGACCAATATGACTCTTTCACTAAACATTTATTGTTATAACCTTTAATTTATGATGTTCCTTGACTAGACCATCATATTTAGATATACAACCTCTTGTTTTTTATGTTCCCTCACTCATACTTTATAAGAATAAGCAAAACTCATCATTACACCATGATTACATCACTTTGCACTAAAATTTTATTTAATATAAGTTCCAAGAATAACTATAAAAAAATAATAATCAGATTATTTTGTTGTAGTGTAGCAATGGAATTAAAACAAAATAATGATTAAAATGATGAATGGTGATGGATTTTGGAATCACTCGCTAAATTCATAGTCAAATATGATGACAAATTCCACATCAAAACTAGAAGTTAGAATTATGATGGATCGATAATTATTTGGTCGATGAAATTGGTTTTGTCACTAAGTTTTTCACTATACAGCTATAAAGTAGCCATATCTATTCTATCATGGGTTTTTCATTAATTTTTTTCAAAAAATTGACTAATATTAATTATATTTGATAAATAAATAATTTTAGTATTATTTTTCCTATCTACAATTATAACATTATAGAAATATTATATTTATTTAGAAAATAAAAATTATAAATTTTGTTAAAAAGTTGAAAATGTTAAATTTAATAAGATGTAAATTATTTTTTTATAATTCTATGAATTTAAAATTTTTAATAAATAATAAAATTATTATTTATTATGTATATGCAAAAAATGTGTATTATGAAAATGTTGAAAAAAATTATAGTAATATTATTTATTGGAAAATTAAAAATTTTGATAATATTTATTCTTAGTTAAAAATTAAATAAATATTATATAAAAAAATATGCACTATTTATTATACAATTTAATCAGTTTTTATAATACTATATTTGAATTATTATCTAAAAATAAGAAGTATACAATTAATATATAATATCAATTATTATATGATAAGTATTTAGCTATCTAAAATTATCACATTTATGAAATAAATATTATATAAAATATTAATTATTTTAATTTAAAAGAAAGCATAATTAAAGAGTTAATGAAATATATTTATGGAAATTAATTTTTTAATTAAAACCTTAAAAAGATGTTATGAAGACATGCAAAGGAAACCGAAATTCCTTGAATCCATCATTCTCATTGAATCCTCACTCTCCAATGTCTTGTAAACAAAATCCTCTAACCCTAAATTCATTTACTCCATATTCTCAAAGCTAATTAGAAAACTGATTTGAAGTGAGAAAGGTATTTGGAGCATTATTAGATTGTCGATAGGTTCATCGATGCTAGGATCAACACTAACTAGGAGCAACTTTGACTAGCATAAGCTATAGGATTTATCCTCGATAATGAAATGAGAGGCATTAGACATATGGTTCAATAGCAAATTATAATTACCTTTCTCTAAATGTGATCTTTAATGAAGCGGTGTCGAATCTTAATATGCTTTGTCCTTGAATGTTGTACAAGATTTTTAGATAGGTTGATTGCATTTGTGTTATCATAATAAATTATAATATTTGCATATTTCAATTCATAGTCTTTTAATTATTGCTTCACCTATAGAATTTATGTCATGTAACTTCTAGCTCAGACATACTCGGCTTTAGCTATTAACAATGTCACAGATGTTTGTTTATTGCTAAACCATGAAATAAGACAATGATCAAGAAATTGACATGTCCCAGAAGTACTTTTTTGATCAACTGTACTTCCTACAAAATCTGCATCACTATAGCCAACTAGATCAAGTGAAGTATCTTTAGGACACTAAAAACCTAGGTCTTGAGTACCATTAAGATACCGGAGAATCCTTTTAACAATAATTAAATATGACCCCTTAGGATTAGCTTGAAATATCACATACAAACATACACTAAAGTGAATGTTGAGTCTACTTATGATCAAATAAAGAAGTGAAACAATCTTACCCTAATACATATTAATATCCACAATTTTACCTTTCTCATCCTTTTCAATTTTCGTCGTTGGACTTATAAGAGTTCCACAAGCTTTTGCATCATTCATTTTAAATTTCTTCAAAATTTCCTTTGTGTACTTAGCTTGATTGATGAAAATTCCTTCCTTACATTATTTGATTTGCAATCCAAGGAAAAATGTTAGTTCTCCCATCATACTCAATTTAAATTCCTTTTACATCAAACTAGTAAAATCCTTACATATAAGATTATTAGTTGATCCAAAGACAATGTCATCAACATAAATTTGACCAATAAGAATGTCATGCTTATGATGTTTTGTATATAAATTTGTATCAACTTTGCCTTTTGTAAAATTATTTTCCAATAAAAATATGCTAAATCTATCATACCAAGCTCTAAGAGCTTTCTAAAGACCATACAACACTTTTATTAGTTTAAAAACATGATTTGGTTTTCAAAATCTTCCAAACCAAGATGTTATTTTACATAAACTTCCTCATTTATAAAACCATTCAAAAATGCACTTTTTATGTCCATTTGATAAAGCATGAAATTTTTATGAGATGTAAATGCATAGAAAAGTTGAATTGCTTCAAGTCTAGTAACTGGAGTAAAAGTCTCATCAAAATTGATACCTTCCTCTTAGTTGTAACCTTGAGCAACTAACCTTGCTTTATTTTGAACCACATTGCCTTTCTTATCAAGCTTGTTTTAAAAAACACCATCTTGTTCTAATGAATATATAATCCTTTGGCTTGGGAATAAATGTCCATACTTTTTTTCTTTTAAACTAGTTTAATTCCTCTTGCATTGCATTAATCCAACTTTCATCATTTTATGCTTCAATCACATCCTCTGGTTCAATTTGAGATATGAAAGACACGTTCCTAAAATAAGATTTATTATTTGAGATCTTGACATAATCATCTTAGATGTACTAATCAACATGTCTTCCTTTGCATGGTTCCTATCATATTTCCACCCCTTAGGAATATTGTATTCTTTAACCATTTATTCCATATTTTGCTATTCATTAGAAAAATTAGTTAACTAATTTGGTTCTTCTGTTAAATTAGTAGACTTGTTTTCCTGCATTGTAATATTATTTCCTACACAATCATTGTCAATAGAATCTCTACAAAGTAGAGTTTGATTAACCTCATCAAAAATCATAGGTACAAATTCTTCAACAGTTATAGTACATTTATTAAACACTCTATACACTTTACTTTGATTAGAATAACTAAGAAATATTGCTTCATCTGATTTAGCATCAATTTGGAATTTTTACCATTATTGAACACAAAGCATTTACAATCAAACACATGTAAATAACTTACATTGGATTTTCTACCTTTCATTAATTCATATGGTGTCATCTTAAGAATAGATCTTAATAGAACATGAATGAAAATGTAGCATGATATGTTGATTACTTCAGTCCAAAAGTATTTTGCAAGCTACTTTCACTAAGTATAGTCCTCATAATTTCTTGTAAAGTTTGATTCTTTCTTTCTACTACTCTATTCTATTGTGGAATCCTTGGTACTAAAAAGTTATGAATAATACCATGTTCATTACAATAATCCTCAAAGGATTTATTCTCAAATTTCATTCCATGGCACTTCTTATAGAAATTATTTTATAGCCTTGTTGATTTTGAACTCTCTTACAAAAGTGAACAAACTTATTAAATGCCTTATCTTTATATGTTACGAAGAGGGTCCATGTAAATCTAGAATAGACATCAATAATAGAAACACATATGATTTACCAGCAAGACAAGTGGCTGAAACGGGACCAAAAAGATCAAAATGCAAAAGTTTCAAAGATTTACATGTAAAAATCATACCTTTACTTTTGAAAGAATTTTCAGTTTGTTTACCAAGTTGACATACACTACAAACATGATCTTTTTCAAACTTTATTAATATTGTATATTATAAATTTTATTCAAAAAAAATTTTTAAGTAATTTTATCATATTTATATGGTAGTATAGATGATATAAATTTATAACGTATAATTTTTTATATTTATTTTTCCACATCATTTTTATATGACCATGTCAAATTATATTATATTATTTTTATGTTTACTATTCAATTTAGTCATGGAATAATATTAAAGTTCAAGAATTTTTATGATACAAATTAAAGTTGATGAATTATGATGAGAAAGAGGTATCAAAGGGGATATGAACGTAAATTACCCTATTTTGTATGTTGCCTCACCCATATTTCATGCAAAAACATGCTAAAATGGGAGCTCATAGACCTATATAACATTTTCACTAAAATCCAACAGTTATCACCTTTAATTTATGATGTTTCATTATCACACCTTTGATTCAATATGTAGCCTCACCTTTTTTATATTCTTCACTCATACTTTATAGCAAGCATACTAATGAACAAAACTAATCATTACATCATAACTTACATAACTTGTTCATCAAAAATCAATGGTTATAGGCTTCAATTGATGACTTCCTTTACCATGTCATCAACTTTCAATATGTGACTCATATTTTCAACAACTATGATCTAACTCATTAGTTAAAGCCTAGCTTAGTCCATATATTAAGGTTTAACCAAAATCTAATTCAAAAACTAAGTTTTAGTCCATACACTAAAGTCTAACTTATTAGTCAAAGCTTAGCTTAAAGTTTAACCATTAACTTAAGGCTTAACCCATAGGCATAAGCCTAAACAACAAGCATGGTTTTAGCCCACAAGCTTAAACTTAAACATTAAGTTAATTCTTTCCTATAAGCATAAGTATGGCTTATTAACCAAGTTTGACCCAAATGTCAAGTCTTATAAATAAGTGTAAGCCTCACCCACTGGCCTAAGTCTAGTCCAAACCTCCCTTTAAACTAATGGCTTAAATTGGAAGGTTTTGGTTCACAAGCCAAAGGCTAAGTGGATGAAAAAAAATTGATTAAATCAAGAGAATTAAAATCATTAATCTATCCCATTAAGATAGCCCAAACTTTAAGGTTCAATCCAGATGGTACCTCTCAATAAACTAGCCTCTAATTTAACTTAGAAACTCTTTTTTATGAAGTATCTCCAAACATATTTTTACTATAAAAATGAACCACATCATGAATCAATGTTTAAAAAGTCCTTATATAATCATTAGGTAATAAGTACTTGATTGGTGTAATAAATCAAATGTTTATAAGATATCATCCTAATCAGCATAGCAATTGCCCTTATTTATGAGTGTATGATAAGTGTAGTATATTTTAAGGATTAAATTCACTACTTTGCATTAAAGGATACAAAGTAATTTTATGTTTTAACATGTTTAAGTTTATGGTAAACTTTATTAGCTAATGCTTGAGTTAACATCAACCCATGTGTGAGCTTTCGTCCGTTTCCGGCTTTTCAGGTTTTACCTTTTGAGAAAGCAGAGTATGGAGTTGCCACCTAGTTTGTTTCTATTAATCCAATTGAATTAACTTTGAAAACTAGGAAGTAAAACTTAGGTTTTCTAGAGTTGAAAATGACCTTTGTTTCTTCAGAGTATGGGTTCGGGATTTTCAAATCTATTTGTATTCCATCTTACTATGCTCAATTGGTTAATTAACAAAAGCTCCTAAGCACGCATTTAGGGTTCAAGTTCATTTAGCATACTTTTCATGGTATAGGGGGCAAACAAGGAAACAAACACAAATACGAAAGCATAAATAAAGCATAAAGGAAAGCAT
>CANYBF011109503.1:0-24323 GCA_948192965.1 Dalechampia spathulata
TTTTTTTAATTCTAACTTCATTTTTACTTCCTAATATACATTCTAACCTCTACTTTCTTATAGAATATCATGTTTAACATATCTAATCATTACATTTCCTTTATGCTTTCATTTTAAAACATCATTTAAGGCATGTTTCATAAATCATTTAAATTACACATAATAAGGCATGAACATTGCACTTTCATCACTTTAATCATTCTAACTTATGCATAAAATGCAAACATATAAGAATGCTATGAATATGGATGTGACAACCCAGGTTTCATCGTGATCTAAAGTGAGGCTTGTGATAGATGATATCAGGAGCCTGCTTGAAGTGAAATTGTAGTCTTCTTGGGTGGCTACTTCAAGGAATGAAACAAAATCAAAAGAGTCACAAGATGGAGTCACCATTGGATGGTTCTGGATTTGGTTCAATTGACCCATAACATGAGTGCTAAGTGAAATCCTTTAAAGATGGGTTGGGGTAATGAAGATCTATTCCCTCAGAGTTTCAAGTTTGATTTTACCATTTTAGATGAGTTAATTATCCTAGGCATGTGAGCATTCATAAGCATTCATAAGCACACAACATGGTAGCATGACAACAATCATAGTAGATAAAGCATGAAAAATATGACATAGCAATCATGACATGATATCATGATATCACAATCATGGTAAGTAAAGCATGATATAAGCATGGCATGTGAAATGACATGGTAAAAGCATGACATATGAGATGATATGGCATAGGCATGACATGGTTTAGGCATGACATATGAAAGAATGACATGATATAGGCACGACATGTGAAAGAATGATATGCCACAGGCATAACATGTGAAAGAATAGCATGGCAAAGGCATGACATGTGAAAGAATAACATGGCATAGGCATGACATGTGAAAGAATAACATGACATAAGCTTGACATATGAGATAATATAGTATAAGCATGACATGTGAAAATGACATGGCATAGGCATGACATGGCATAACATACATCATATAGTAATGATAAAACATTCATAGCAGTATAATAAGGCATAGCAGCATAAATGAAAATTAACAATGGCCCGGAGAAAGGGATTGAGAGAGATAGGGGGATACCCGATGAAATAAGGCTAAATCATACATGTCGAGGAAATAAAATAGAAGCCTATTCTATTACAAAGGATTTTTAATGATACAAAAATCTGAGATGTTAGGCAACATCTCCTCCACTTGAGAAAATAACCTCGAGCAGCACAAGCCAAAATGCACGAATGGAAAATGCAAACAAACAAAAGAATTATCAGGTAATAAATGAGATGTCAGACATAAATGACCAATCTATGCCATATGAAAGCATGAATCAAGGGTCAAAGTCCAATGAATGTAATGATAACACTCATGAAAATGCAATAATAAACATGAGTTGGGTTGTGAAAATCATGAAAAGGAATCAATTTTAGGCAAAATCAATTATAAGCATAATTGAAAGATTCTAGGATCACATGTGACATCACTTAGAAATGAATCAACATCCGATTAAACTAAACATATCAAGTGATAAATTAAAACATAATTAAATGACATTTAATTAAGAAAACAAGCAAATCAATTGATTTAATAGCAATATCAACAAAATTGATCATGAGAAATAAAATTGAAGGACTCTAATATCATCTAAACATCAATTAGAGATAACAAACACATCCAATTCAAGTCCAATCATATCAATTACAATAAATATCAAATTAAAATAGCATTTAACTTGAAAAACCAACTTTGAAGCTAAAATTAATCAAATGAAATCAATGTATAATGAATTCAAATCATTACGGTTACTGCAAAACCACTAATGCTACTAAAAAATTTGATAAGCATCAAAAAATGAGTGAAATCAAGTGAAAACAAATGAAAATCATGAAAATCAGGGAAAACTGGCAACTATGTATGCTACACATAGGCTATGTGTGGCATATATAGAGGGTTATGCACCACATATAGCAAGTAAAAATCAAAGCATATTGAATTTTTAAGCAAAAATACAAATCAAATCATAAATATTTGTAAATATATGATTGTCATAGATCATTCTAGCTATGTAAAACATATGAATGCTATTATTAGATTTATGATTAAAGTGAATCAATGAAAATCAAATCAAAAATCATAAACCTACAAAGAAATCAAGAGAAAATGAGAAGGGAAAAGGCATTCCATACTCAGCAAATAGGATTTGCTCCCAAAACTTGATTCTAAAAGTGATTAAGGATTTAAAGTGAGAATTAATTAGTCTCTAATCCTAATTAACAACTTAATTAAGTGATTAATCAGGTGAGAATTCAATTTGATAGAGTTTACATGTAATTTTGAATTTTTGGACCTTTTTTCCATAAACATATATTTTTTATTTATTAGTGATGTTCGTTAGTTACCAAAAGCAAGCAAACAATATGGGATTCTATAAAATTACACTGGATGTGTGTAGCATATAGTACTATGCACAACATGTAGCAATACATGCCCAGTATATAGCATTTGCCATCTATGTATATCACTAATAAGGATGCATTGAGATGTGCACCTCATGCCTAATGAGCATCATTTAGGTGATAAATGCATGGTGACATATGAAGCATGTTAGATTTGCATGGGAAAAGGCTATGAACTATAAATATATCCACTAAACATTTGTAACATGTAGCATTATGTGCTCTATATATCATAAAATACATGCTATGTAATTCGCCTTCCATAAGCAAAATGTAATATGCTTCGTATGTCTAGAGCACTCGTGGGAGGTTAAAAGGCATGTATGCAAATTAGGATTGACATCGAGGACCTGTACTAAGCCAAATCAAAGAAAACTTGAAATTGTAACATGTGGGTGAAAAGTCAAGATCTACAATTTACCCCCTGATTAGGATCATTTTAAGGTGACATAACTATAAGTCATTAAAATGAGACCTAATCATAGTATGAATTTTCACCAAAAGGCAAAGAAAATACATAACCGATGCCTGTATTGAGGCTTAATGCTCTTGCTGAGGTTTGCTAGATGCTTATATTGAGGCTCACAAGACACTTGTGTTGAGGCTTATTACTCCATGAGGTTTGCAATCCAGTACTACAACTAGGAGCCTGATGCTTAAGTAAGAGAATGTGCTCATACTGAGGCTTCCAAATTTATAGAAGATCAATGCTGACTCCCTGGGGATATTAAGACTTGCAACTCAATACTAATATTAGGAGCTTGATACTAAGGCTAAACAATCAATACTAATCATGCGATGCTAAGTTGAGGCCTATGACTCTACCAAGGAGTACTCATTGAGAGCCCGGTGCTCAGGCAAGGTGATCAATGCTGATTGTATAATGCTCATGCTAAGGCTTGTAACTCCATTAGGGAGGAAAGTGTAACCTAATACTACCACTAGGAGTCTGATGCTTAGGGAAGGTGATCAATGCTGATTATGGTGCTCATGCTGAGGCTTATAACCCAATTCTTTCACTAGAAGCCCGGTGCTCGGGCAAGGTGTTTAATGTTGATTAGGGTCAACTGTTGGATTGATGGCTTTGCTGTGAGGCTCAAAAATTACCTAAAATCTAAGTTTAGATGCCTACTTTCAAGGTTTAGGAACTAAATACTTGATTTCACGATTGTTGCTAGATCAGATGGTTAGCTATAGAACCTAGGTGATCAACTGCTTGATCAAGGTTGAATAATTATTGGTTTTGAGGTGATTAACTATTAAATCTAATGCTTGCACCATCAAATACATGTATGACATCTTTAAAGATAGCATTTAGGACCCATTATTAGAATACAACACTTTTTGGTCAACAACTTGACCAATAGTCAAAGGTTTGATTAAAACTAATCATCTACTAGATCAATTTCCTATCTATACTAGACATAGAAAAGTAATTTATCAGTGAAATTAGAATTGAAATAGCATAAAGAAAATACCTGAATTTTTGAGTATCAGTCTATTGCATTCTAATTGATTTTCTAGATTTTTTAAATGCTACGGCTTGTGAAAATTTGACTCGTTGGGGAAAAAGTACTACAAAAATTCTAAAATTTTTATGAGAAGCCTAATTCTATAAGTGCATCTTCATGAGCATATGGTGCATATTAGCAGAGCTCTTTGGTGGCCGCCACACATTAGCCAAATTTTGCTACATGTAGAGCATGTTCCACTATATGTTGCGTATATCACATAAAAAACATATATCTCCATGCTTCCTAACCAAAAATCACTTTGTTTTCTTCACCAAAACTAATTTTCTATCAACTTTAACACCTAAAATCCATCATTTCTTCAAAAATGGCAAGAATAAGGATGTAACCAACACTTTGAGGCCTAGAATCCATCCCAAGCTATACTCTAACTGAACATACAACTCATGACCCCTACTATGGAGCTTCCTATGATGAACCACTTACTAAAACATTTACCAAAGACTCACAAAGGAATTGAGCTCCTCCCAAGAATGTGAGTTTCTTGTGTTTTGGTTTAATTTTTCAAGTTTTTCTAAAGTTGGCTTGTTGTGCATTTTTGGTTTATTTAGACTAGTATTTGGCTTGGATTTGATGTTATACTAGGGCTAGGCTTAGGATTGCATGAGATGATTATGAGGTTTCAAGAAAATTATGCAATTTTTAAATAGGCCTATGTTATATGCGATGCATATAGCATTATATGTGCCATACACAGCCTATATATGGTACATATAGGGCTATATGCAATGTATATAGCAAGTAGGAATTGGTAAAAAGGCTAATTTTGAGTAATTCCATTGGAGATTTTTGGTTTTAGGGTATTCATATGCATGAATAGATGAATTTTGGGGCTAAGGAAGGAGCTCTAAACCCTAAAATTTAGTATGTACTCTGTAAGATTTAGTTTGAAAGCTTACCTGAACTTTTACCACTTGCATAGAGAGAGGAATATTATCGGATATGGTAGTGTTCAAGGTGTCTATGAGTGGTACTCACAGCTACCATGAGAGATTTATGATAGAGTTAACCAGAGTTACTTTAACCTGTACATCTCTTGCTTAACAGGCATGAAGAAGAGGTGTAACAGATTCATCATCACTACTATGGTAGAGTGATGGATGGACTCTACTCATACCTTCCATCTACCGGTAGGAGAGATAGCCATCACCCCAAGGATCTTCATCGGGATCATAGAGTTTAAATGTGCTGGATTGCCTATCCAATTCGATGCTAAGCTGATATTGCCACATTGGTTGTATGATACTATCTTCATCCTAGTAGGTGTCTTGCCTAATATGAGAGGAGGACATAGCATATCCTATGACTATCTTCAAGAGGCAGTTCTGGCAAAGACACTTGGTAAGATGATCTCTGTTGGGCAATATACCTGTAGCTTTCTGTTATACATGCTGGGGTGCATACTTTTCAATGATATAAGGAACAATGTCCATATATTAGTATTATGGGCCCTATATAACTTAGACACCATCAAAAGATTAGATTAGGGCAGTGTCAGTCTGGCTTATCTGATGCAGGGGCTAGATCTCTGTAATTGGTAATATAGAGATCAATTCATCGATTATTGGCAAGTCATTGAGGTAAGTAGAATTTTGTTGATTCTGAAACTACTATGACTTCTGTTGAATTTATCGTTGACTGTATGTGTTGATCTTACAGATCATGGCTTATGATTTTGGGTCATTGGTAGAGCTCGAGGTTCTGCATAGATTACCACTAGGCTTTCCATACATGCAGGCATGGTATAGATGAGCTGAGAGAGCATCTCAATGATCTGACTTGGGATCAGGTAAGAGAAAAGGTAATTTTGTTAGCATAAAACTGAATTAAACTAGTTTAGATGATACTTGAGCAGGCATCTGACTAATTATTATCATTATATGAAATAGGTCCACCCCTACCCCTAGAGTAATGTGTTCCCTCAGTTAGAATGTTTATCTAGTTTATCTCATAAGGATGAGCATCACACACTACTAGAGAGCCCTAAGGGTTAGCTCTTCTATTTAGGCAAGCACACTATCAATTGACAGCTAAGGCTAGAGGGATGTATGGAGCTTGCTCTACCACCACGAGCAATGTTCTAGGCTTCTTGTACTAATACAAACCTAGATGTGATTATTGCATTAACTGGAATCCTCAAGCGAGAGCACCTATTAAAGTCATTGATAGACTACCAGACTTTTATACAGATGCAACTACTGGGGCATGTTGAGCTATCTACATACAGAGGCCAGTATGATAGAGTGAGTAGATCTAGTGGTGGACTTGAGACTTCTGGTGGTAGAAGTGGACATCATGGTTCACCAACTATTGGTAGTTCTTGAGGTGGTAGCACTTCAAAGAGATCATATAATGCTGCATTTGGAGAGACATCACTGAGACCAAAACTTGGTAGTCTAAATGTAGCCTCAAAACCTGCTAATCTATACATATGATGAGTTGGATTGCTTATACGAGACATCCTTCTTAGTATTGATAAGGGATGATATTGAATTTGATCCATTGAACACCATTCATATGAGTAGATGAAATGCATTAGCATGCTATTGATCATGTCGATCTGACATGTGCTTGACCTATGCAGGTGCCTCAAGATGCCATGGTTAACGCTATATGGTTGTTGATGAGACTGTTCCACTACCATAGTTTTGAGATGCTAGATGTCCAAGTAAGTACATGTTATGGTTATGTTCATGATGCCTATGCATGGATACATGACCTATATGCCTATATGATTATGTTAATGCAGATGAGTCAGTGCTCGAAGTAAGAAGAATGAGATTGATATGCCTAGATGACTAAGTATATAGGTAGAAAGATCACTTGATTGACAGCATGCTTAGAGTGATACAACATTAATGTCCCTAATAGTCCCAGTTCAGATGAGGAGCAATCAAGTGATGACAATGCTTAGAGTAGACATGACATCAAATACCATATGTATGGTATCGAGACTCTGTAGCTTTTATATTAGAACATAAGATAGGGTAGTGTAGCCTAGCATAGCATGAAGGTTTAGTACACTCAAGCTATGGTGTATGAATATTAAGAACTATTGACTGCTTGAACCTTGTATCCTTTAGATTTGATAGTGGAACCCAAAATGCTTGTTGTCATTATTCTTTTGCAAGAATATCATGTATTATACTTCTTTGTCAAAACATAACCTGTCTATTTTTCTGTGTAAGAATAGACAATGACTCAATAATCACTTTCTAATTTTCATATCATGTCCTGCCAGTAGGGTGACATTGAATAAGCGAGTTTGGACTCTAGTATCTGAAGATATTCCAATAAGTCTCCATTAACACTGCTTTTTTACACATTACTGTGTAGTTCTGGGATCCAGCTACCCATGTCTTTTGGTTTAAACATGTGGAGCTATTTTTACTATATGAGGAGTTTTCTACTATTTTTGGAGTCACATATAGCATGATGGTGATGCTAGCAATACCGGTGCTTACCAGAGAGGCGGTCCCCTATCTATTCAAGGCATTTGACATTAACCCAACGATGATAAGATCACTACTAACTACATAGGACTCTATAGATATTGCTACTATCTTTCGACTGTGCAGCTATAAGCTAGTGATTACCCCTTCATAACTGAAGGTAGCAAGATTTTGACTACTGGCATAGTTTCTGTTCATCGACCCGTTCAGCCATAGGGATCTGATCATTGATCCAGTGATAGACCAAATAGAGTAGGGACAAACCCCTTTTTTGATGATTGTGGCAGAGATAATCCTTGGACTGGATAGAATAAGATGGGGTTAGTCTCGACATCTCAATGGTAGTCTACTTCTGTTGTAGGTATGAGTTCTAAGCTACCTTTGTAGGTTTTTAACTTAGAAAAGTTGTACTTTTATCCTAATTTTTGCATGATTCACCTCTTGTGAGGTTTTCAGCTCATCAGACTATCTGATTTTGCTTTGGACTCTAATTTTTGCCTGAATTACCTCCTTAGGTTTTCAATTCAGCAAGTTGCTCTAATTTTTACCTGAGCAGCCTTTTACAAGGTTTTTAACTCAATGAGCTTTTTCTTTTTTTTATAATAGGTTTGGCTTCAAGAGATGCTAGGGATCCTAGCACCACCAGTGGATGATTCAAAGAGGTACGCACCTCATAGCCATATAAGAAGAGACTACATCTTCGATAAGGCAAAGACGATGATATTTGATGGCTAGGTCGAGTAGATGGGAGCTATCTCAGAGAGTTAGGTCAGGTGGACTTGTCCTTGGTGGAACATCTAGCACGTGACAATGAGGATATATATATATATTATCTTCCACTATCAGGATTTAGATGTTGCATACATTATAGTCTTTCTAGAGTCTATCATCAGTACGACTACAGATAAATTATCCCTTAATTTACAGAGTTTAAGGGAGTATAGGAGCTATTCGCTTCTTGGAGCATGTAAAGAGGATCTAGTCTCATTGTAGAGAGGACCTGGTTTTGTTTTAAGGGGTTATAAAACCACTACAAGGAGTCCTACGGGTGCTACCCCCTATTCTCTAGTTTATAAAACAGAAGCTATATTACCAATCAAAGTGGAGCTGAAGTCACTTTGGGTTATTCTAGAAGCTCAGTTTCCAGAGGCTAAGTGGAAGAGGGCTAGATATAAAGAGCTGGTTGCTATTGATGAGAAGCGATTGAAGGCTCTCTATCATCTACAACTTTATAAGAATTACATGGTGAATGCATTCAATAAGAAGGTTAAGCTTGTTGCCATATGAGAAGGTGATCTAATGATGAAGTAAGTCAGATTGACTATCTATGATCTATGTGTAAAGTTCAGATCTAACTGGGAGGGTCCATTCCTAGTTAAGAAGATCCTGTCCAAAGGCACAATTCACATTTCAGATTTGGAGGGTAATGAGTTCTCTGAACCTATCAACCTTGATTGGATGAAGAGGTATTTTGTCTAAAGTAAAGGGTAAAAAGAAAAGCAAAATAAAAATATAAGTTTGATGAGCTGAAAACCTACATAGATGGCTCATACAAAAGTTAAGATAAAGAAAAATTGCTTGCTCGATGAGTTGAAAATCTGTATGGATAGCTCATGCAAAAATTAGAGCTCTTTAAAAGTAAAAAGAGAGTGTCAAAATAATTGATCAGAAAATCTCATGCGAGACTTGTCAATGATAGGGTTAAGTCTAATGTATATCAGGGAACTTTTGTGTTGATTTTAACATTTTTCATGTGAATGTTTTAATCTTATTAATACAAATGGAATGCATGTTCATAAACTTAGCCATAAGTAATACTAGTTTCAAACATAAAGCATTATCTTTCTTTGTTGCATAATTTTATTGCCTAACAATTTTGCAGTACAAAATCCTAAGTGTGGTGTAGCACCATAGCTTATACTCATCATCTATAGCAGATCCAACTCCAGGGATCTCTACTGGCACAATCCTACGGTGAGGCTAGGTCCTCTCCACATGCTCTAAGAAGTAGGACAATAGTCATCCTCCATCAAACTCTGTCAGTTAAGAGATAGTCTGTCGATGATCGTACTGATGACAGACTTTGACAGGACTATAATGAGGGTAGTGTCTGAATCTTGATAGTGGAATGTAGTCTATGTATGTCCTCACCATCACATATTGTATATGCCACCAAGGACAGGTCCACCTGACCTCACTCTCTAGGATGGCTCCCATCCACTTGACCTAACCATCGAATGTTAGCATCCTTACCTCACTAAACGTGTAGCCTCTTCATATGTAGCTGTAAGATGCATACCTCTGTGGATCACCTACTAGTGGTGCCAAGATTCCCAACTTCTCCTAAACCTAGATCTGAAAAAAAAATATAGAAAAAAAAAGAAAAAAGAAAATAAAAAGAAAGCTCGCTGAGTTGAAAACCTTGCAAAAGACTACTAAGGTAAAAATTAAAGTGACCCCCTGAGCTAAAAACCCAAGGGGGCAATTTAAGTAAAAATTAGAATCTAAAGAAAAAAAATCAATAGCGCGATAAGTCAAAAACCTCATAAGAGGTGACTCATACAAAAATTAAGGCAAAAATTACATCCTTTTCTAAGTTAAAAACCTGCAAAGGCTGTTTAGAATTCATACTTGCAGCAGAGGTAGACTACCACTCAGGCTTCTGGATTGACCCCGCCTCACTCTATCTAGCCCTAGGATCATCTCTTCCTTGATCATCAAAAAAGGGGTCCAACCCTGCTTCATTTGGTTTATTACTGGGCTAATTAGCAAATACCCATGGTCAAACGGGTTGACAAATAGAAACTATGCTAGTAGTCCAAATCCTACTACCCTCAGCCATGAAAGGGTAGTCACCAGCTTATGGCCACACAATTGAAAAAGAGCAATAAGATCTACATAGCCCTCTGTAGTCAATAGTGACCTCACTGTTGTAGGGCTAGTGTCAAATGCCCTAATTAGATATGAGATTGCCTCTCCAGTATCGGCACTATTAGCATTGTCATCATGCTACATATGACTCCAAGGATAGTAGCAAATTCCTCATTTATTAGATATAGCTTCACATGTTCAAATTGAAAGACATGGGCCATTGGATCCCAGAACTGCACACCAGCGTGCAAAAAAGCATTGTTGATGGAGACTTACTAGAACATCTTCAGATACTGGGGTCAAAACTTGCTCAATTAACTCCACTCAATATCAGCCCACTGGTTAGAAAGAGTGTAAAAAGTGGACAGTGATTATTGAGTCATCATCTATGTAGTTTCTATACAAAAGAAAAGACAGGTTATGTTTTAGCAGAGAAGCATAAAGCATGATATTCTATAGAAGAATAATGACAACAAGCATTTTTGGGTTTTCACTATTAAATCTAGAAGTACAGAGTTTGAGCATTCGATGGTTTGCAGTGTTCGTACACCATAGCCTAAGTGTACTAGGCCTTCATGCTAGGCTACATTACTTTATCCTATGATCTAATATAAAAGCTTTAGAGTTTCAACACTATGCATTTAGATTCTAATGTCATGTCTACTCTAAGCATTGTCATCTCCTAACTACTCCTCATTTGGACTAGAACTATCGGGCACTTCAATTTTGTACCGCTCCAGGCACGCTGTCAGTAAAGCGATCTCTCTGCCCATCTGCTTAATCATCCAAGCATAACGATCTCACTCTGAGCACTCTGAGCACTGGCTTATTTGCATTTGCACAAGCATATAGGCATATAGGTCATGCAACAATGCATAAACATCATAATCGTAATCATAACAGGTACTTACCTTGATGTCTTATATCTTAGAGCTATGGTAGCGATGTAGTCCCATCAGTAGTCTTGTAATGTCAACCATGGCATCCCAAGGCACCTATACAAGTCAAACACATGTCAGATTAGTAAAATCAGCAGCATGCTAATACACATCATATACTCATATGAGTAGTGTTTGATAGCTCAAACTCAATCTCATCCCTCATTGGCATCGGGAAGGATGTCTCATATGGGCGGTTGAGCTCATCATAAGTTTAGATCAACGGGTTTTAAGGTCACATCAGTTGTCACATCAGTCTCGATGGTGTCACTCTAGAAATAACACTACATGATCTCTTCGAGGTGCTACTACCTCAAGAACTGCTAACAGCTGGTGAACCGTGATGTCCACCTCTACCACTAGAAGTGTTAATACTGCTACCAAATCCTCTTGCTTTATCATGCTGGCCTCTACATATAGATAGCTCGATAGGCCCTAGTAATCGTATTTGGATGAAGGTCTGATAGTCCACTGGCAACTCTGATAGGAGCTCTCGTTTGAGAATACCAGTCAGTGCAGCAATCACCTCTAAGTCTGTATAAGTATAAGATGCCTAGAACATAGTTAGTTATGGTGCAATAGGCTCCACATGCCCTTTTGGCCCTAGCTACTAGTCGATTACATGCTCACCCAAATAAAAGAGTTTGCACTCCGGGCTCTCCAACAACATGTGACACTCGTTCTTGCAAGATGAACTGGTTAAGTACTCTAGCCATGGAAACATGTTGGTCCAAGGATAAGGACAAACCTATTCTAATAATAATAATAAACAATCAAATGCCTACTCAAGTATTTTCTAAACTAGTTTAATTCAGTTTTATACTGACAAAATTACTTTTCTCTTACTTGGTCCCAAGTCAAATCGTTGAGATCCTCTCTCAACTCATCCATGGTGTAGCCAGCCTCCAACGTGATATACACTATGCCTGTATATATGGAAAGCTGAGCGATAGTCCATGCAAAATCTCATTCTCTAACAGTAGCCCAAACTCATAAACCATGATCTGTAAGATTAATATACATAGTTAGCGACAGACTCAATAGAAGTCATATCAATTTTTGAATCAATAGAATTCTGCTTACCTCAATAACTTACCAATAGTATGCACCTTAGCATATATAATAAAAAGTTACAGGTATACTACACTATAGAGATCATCCTATCGAACGTCTCTACTAAAACTGCCTCTTGAAGATAATCATAAGATATGTTATATCCTCCCCTCACATTAGACTAAACACCTAAAAATTGAAGATTATGCCATACAATCAGCGCAGTGATGTCAACCTGGTATCAAATTAGATAAGCAGTCTAACGTACTCTAGCCCAATGATCCCAGCAAAGATCCCAGGGGTAATAGCAATCTCCCCTATTGGCAGATGGAAGGTTTGAGTAGAATCCATCCATCGCTCTACCATAGTAGTAATGACAAACCTTTTACATCTCTTCTCTATGCCCATGAAGCAAGAGATGTAATGATCAAAGTAGCTCAGGTCAACTCTAACATGAAAGTCTCATGGTAACTGTAAGTACCACTCATAGATTCCTCGGATGCTCCTAACTCTGATAATCGTCCTCTCTCTCTATGGATTGAAAAATTTAGGTCAGCTTTCATATTGAATTTACAAACTATAGACTATGTTTCAGGGATCTAGAGTTCAATTCAATTCTAATTTCACTAATAAATTGCTTCAATTATAATTTCATTTCAATTCTAATTTCACTAATAAATTGCTTTTCTATGTCTAGCACTAATAGGAATTTGATCAAGATAGTGCTGGTCCCTGTATGGACCCTAATTTGCATACATGGATTTGAGTCTCCCTTGAGTGTTCTGGACATGTGAAGTATGTTATATTTTACTTGTAGAAGGTGGAGCATATAGCATGCATTTCATGATATACGTAGCATATAGTGCTACATGCTTCACATATCATGAAAATATATACATGATAGGTGGCCTTTTCCCGAGTAAATCTAATATGCTCTATATGAAACCATGCCTTAGGGTCCTAAATGATGCTTCTTTGACCTATGGTGCACATTCCAATGTGCCTACATTAAGCGGTGTACATAGGTCAAAAATAGATCATGCTGGACATCTGCTGCTACATGTTGTGCATATAGCATTATGTACTGCACACATAGCTTATAATTTTCCAAAATCCTACATTGCTAATGTGATTTTGCTAATTTTATCACCCACACCTATAAATATAAGCCTTGTATTTATGGAAAAGGGTCTAACAATTCACTAATTACACCTAAACTCTACCAAATTTTAATCTCAATTAATTAAGCACTTAATTAAGTAATTAGCTTAGGATTAGTAATTAATTAGCCCTACTTAAAGCTTTAATCATGTTTGGAATCAAGATTACAAAAACAAAATCTATCTTGGTGAGTTAAATGCCTATTTTCTACTCATTTGTTATTTGATTTCATTATGAGTTTGTGATTTTTGGGTTATTCTTAATGGTTGGCTTCAATCATGCATGTTTTGATGATTACCAATGCTTATTCATAGTCTAAATGATCTATGGTTGCTATAAATTTGCTGAGATTTAGGCTTCATTTCGTGTTTTTGCTTAAAAATATATTTTCCTTCAGATCTGATTTGTTATATATTATGCACATCATATGATATATGCCACACATAGCTTACATGTGGCGCATATCATGTGATGTGTTCCACACATCACTTCTAGTTTTACCAGAAAATTGTATTTTTCATTCAATTTTTATTTGTTTCCTATTATGATTTGAAGTTCTCAGTAGCATTAGCGGCTTCATAGTAGCCCTAATGATTTGAGTTCATCATATATAATCCATACTTCATTAATTTTGGCTTCAAAATTAATTTTTCAAAATTAATTACTTATTTAATTTGTTATTTTGATGTCATTTGATATGATTGGCTTTGGTTAGTTGAGTTTGCTATCTCCAATTGACATTTTATGATATTAGTGACTCTTAATTTGTTATGTCATGATCATTTGCTTATGATTTTACCATTAAATCATCTCTTTTGCTTAATTACTCAATTAATGTTATTTTAATTATATTTAATGTGTCACTTGACATTTTTAGCTTGATTGGACATTGATTTGTTTCTAATAATGTTTCATATGATCTTAGAAAGTCTGGTTTTGCTATTAATTGATTTTTCTTAAAATTGATTATTTTTGCATGATTTTCACGAGCTGACTCATGTTTATTCAATGTAATTAATCCATCATTCAATGTAATCAATTATTTAAAACATGTAATTAATAGGTACCAAAATTAATCACAAGCCATTAAGCATTTACAATATGAATCACACTAAATCAATGTTGAAATAAGATATTATCATTAATAATAATCAAAATGACTTTCAAACAAAAGTATTCAATCCCTAAATATGTCCTCTACTCATAATCTCAATTAAAATATATTCAAGAACATAGAGATATTAAAATCTACAACCAAATTTTGAAGAGAGAAATAGAACATAAAACCCAAGAGATTTGAACTTTGATCTCTTTTCTTTCTTTGATTCTCTCTTTTTCTCGAAGCTTTGTTCTTTAATCCTTTAAGTTCTTGAGTATTCCTTGAAACTTTAAAGATTGTCGTAGAGATTGGAATTGCTAAAGAAAATACCTAACTAATTACTCAAAACCTAACTAAAGAAATTAAAGAAAATAAAATGTTAGAAGAAGAATTTCAAGAACCTAATAAAAAATAATAGAATATGGAGATGGATGAATGTGTGGATGATTCTCCCTCTAATCAAAATTATAGATTTATATATTTTAAAATAAACCTAAAATGATACTTTCAATTATGACCCTCCATTTTAGATCCAACAATTTTGTAAAAATGGTGCAGAGTATTTAACTCAAATTGAACTTGACTTGAGTTGACCATATATTAGGGAAAATTATGCATGTTGAGCATATCTCGAGTTGAATTGGCTTTATATAAAATATGTATTTTGGAAGCCCAATGTAAGTAAAGTTGTGTGATATTGACCGGAGTCATTTAACATGGGATTAATTAAAAATATAATTCAATAAATTAGGTCATGATTAAGGATTGTTATGCATGAAATGTAATAAAATGATCATGTTAATATAAAATCCTATTATTAATTGAATCAAAATGTGTAAAATGTAAAAAATATATATATTAAAATACTAGATAAACTATACTAAATACACAAATTTATGCAAGTGCATGAAATATATAGGAAATGAAACAAAAATAATAATAAATATACATTAAATATCATAAGAGTAAAGGTATCAAAAATATAAATTCTTTCTCATATAAATAGTCATCATCTCTAGCAAAGCAAGATTTACTTTCTATTACATCTGATAATATAATTTTTCAGAAATATAATATTAGATTTAAAATTTGTATTCATATTTTTTTAGTCAATCCCCTAATATTCACAATATAATTTTTAAAATTGTAATAGTTGCAAATGTAATACAAGTGGATTTTCGACATAGATTTAGAAATTAACATACAAAAATGTAATCCATCGTTCGCAGATGAAGTATTTTGTTATGAAAATTATTCTATCATTCACGTAGCCAGAAAAGGCGTCTGCATGCATGCATTAGCACACCTTATTGGAAGCGAACGTAGCATATGCTCGCCCTTGCTTTGCTTTCTTACATTTTAGCAACTATCAGCTACATTATTACCAAAACGAAAACTTCAAAAATAATCAATTACATATAAAAATTATGTAAAATACATTTTATTGGTTGATACACATTTTAAATCTAATATTATATTTCTGAAAAATTATATTATCAGATGTAATAATAGAAAGCAAAACTAAAAGTAAGGATAATTATTTAAATCATATACTAAGAAGGCTAAGATTGTGGAATCAGATGCAGCCGGGCGTAGGATTAAATATTAGTAGAAGACGATTGGAACAATCAAAGCGTTTGATAATTGTAATGATTTCAGATGGATAGGTTGCGTTGACAGCACCGCAATGGCACCCCAACATCATGAATGGAGAAGTAAATTGTGAATCCATTTTTTTGGTATTATATTCTTCCAAATATTTTACTTATTTTATTAGGTTTCAGAAAAACTATAAAAAATTATTTGCATAAATAATTGATTTGTAAAAAACTTAATAAAAATTCAGTGTGAAATTCATGAGGATTTAATACATTCAAATTATCAAAAAAGATTGATTCAACGTAAAATTTGTAACCAATTATAATTAAACAATTTAACCTGAATGTAAGTGTTTAATTGATCTAAACTCATGCAAATGTCAAATAATTATTTTATAAGGTTTCAATTAAATTAATAAATGGAACTGATTAATCTAGAAAACGCAAAAATCTCAATTCAAAATAAATCCTGTAAACGTTAAAATAGAAGATGGGAATATATTTGTATGACCCGCAAGTTATAATGGGCAAGTTTGAAACCAACATTGGCTGAATGACATATTGTCAACTAAATTGCCACTGCTTGTATCGCATGCTGGAGAAGAATCTGATGATTGGTTCTCTCTTCAAGGTTAGAAGAAATGACGAACATTCAAGGGATCGTAATTTACCACAAATGTGAAACGAGCAAGCTCACATAACCCCTTCTAACTAAGGTCTAATCTACTAATCCCCCGCTGGCAGCCAGGCAGAACTTACTAATGAAGTATTTCAGAGGTTATGCCATTACAATATTATATGCGTCCGGGCTTGATCGTTCAGAAGAAACGACCTTTTCAACAAGTTATTGCACCCCGCTCCATCTGGCCCAGTCGACGAACTGCATTCCACCGTAAACATTGTTGGCAAATCGCACACCCACGGTGAAAGCCATTGCAACTGGTGGAACCTGCTTCGCTACGGGCGATGCTTCTACTATCCGTTCCAGACCGTTGATAATTTGGTAACGTGTGTTGGATGAAACTGCTAGAAATACACCTGCAAGTGGAGGGATGAATGACCATGTTGGAATAAAGCTTCAGTGGATCACAAATAAGAGGGCGAGTTATAAAATGACTAAGCAATTTATAAGCTTCAATGATGTGTAAAACAAAGCAAACAAAAACTTCAGTCCCTGTAATAAAGCAAGCTAATAACGCAAACTCATGCCCATTAAGATGGATTTAGAAAGCATGTAGCGACCATGATTAGACAAATCTAACACCAAAGTAAAGCTTACCCCAGAGCGCTGCACTTTTCAAAAGAGGTGGCACAGGTATGTCATCCTCTGATTTCTTTATACTCCTGCGACAAGATTGATTTGTGAGAAATTGGTTTACTTCAAGAAGACTAACTTGAGAAAACAAGACTGTGAAAGATGCAGAAAATCTGGTTAAAAAAATACCGTTTGGCAGTCATGATGAGATTGGCGATTCCTTGGCCAATAATGCCACATGCAAAGCCAACGGTTCCATACAAGACGCCCTGAGAAAAAGGGGGTAGATTGTTAATATTGAGTCCAAACTTTTTTTTTTTTTTTGCCTTCCCAAATAAGCATGAAATTTTACCTTGTAGAAGTATGTTGCTATTCGTTGGTTCAGAGAGAACCTACATCCTGGTCTTTCAGCTTCAAAAACACTGCATAAGATTATCAATTCACAAAATCAAATTGATAAACAAATTCCAAAGCTGAAACTGACGGTATTATACAAGCTGTGACGCACATCAAAATTATGTAAGATAACCATTTATGTATATCAAACAATATTGTAGATATGGTTATTTTATCTAGATGTAAGATAACCTACATCTGCATCAAACTTTGACATGCTGAAATCACTTGTATCAAACAATATTGCAGATGCAGATGAACTACTGACCTGCTAGGAAGAGCTCCATAACCATGTTGCAGCCGTCCAAGAAACCCTTTAGATGCAGATGGCCGCCCTATCCGTACATAGGGTGCTAACATGCCCACCAAAGCAACGTTGACCACCACACCAACCAAAAGGTCAGCAACATACAATTCAAACTCGGCCCAAAAGTCTTTACCCCGTTTTTGAATTTCTGCAAATGTAGCACAACAGGAGTCTATAACTATCTGCATGACATTGAAAACAGTAGTTAGATAAATACATGAAAAGCTATACCATACAAACAACAAAGATGCTTTCAGATGTTAAATATACAAAGGCCACGGAATGTGATACCTACGGCTAGATAAGAAGTTAGCCACAGTTGCAGCCTTCAAATTATACAGCATAAACGGATATTTGCTTGACAGTTAAATTCTTAGAAGAACATTCCATTATATAAATAAGATCCAATTTCATTGAATGAACCTTGGAGCGTATCTTTGGCTTAAATTCACTTGTAATAACTAATCAGGGTAGGTATCTCGGTGTTAAGCCTTTCTGATGCACCAAACTTCAATATGTATGACAAAACCGTTCTATGAGTCCAAACAAAAAAGATTATTCAACTTTCATTTGTTTTCTAATAAGCTGGCTGTTGCAAATTTGCACAAGGGATTCACCTAAGGTCACTGATGTGACAGCCTACTTAGTTATTATATTTAATTTGTAGAGTAAAAGAAGAATCCTAAAACTTTATCAGCTTGGATTTTACACGAAATCAGGGAAATGGGCAATGGTCATTACTCATGAGTCATGACTTGCAATGTTAATCCTTACAAGTTAATTTTGGCACGATACTATCCTTTACCAGTAAAGATTCACAATTTTCATGTATCACAATTAAAGGGAAAAAAATGAAAAGGAAGGAAGCATAACGATAATGAAGAAACAAACCTCAGTTCCAATTTTGAAGAGGAAAGATGGATCAGCCAACATTCTATTCCGAAGCATAGAGCATGATTTCATTAGAAATCCCAAAATGCCACCTGACCCCTAAACTCAACGAAAAACAACCAACAAACCACCATGTTTAATCAGCGGTGAGTGAACAAAAACAAGGAATCTAAGAAAATAAATAAAATATATTACCTGCAAATCTAAATACCGAAGAAGAAGAAGTTGACGAATTCCCAGAGTCTTGGCAGCCTCCACCATATCAGAAGGCAGACTCACCCCTCTGTTCTCAGCTTCTTTCATCACCTCCTCAAACTTCAATATCGGTCCGAACTCTTTCTCTTCAAATTCCTCTCCTCCACTGTCACCACCACCACCACGTCCTCCTCCTCCTCCTCCACCGCCGCTGCCGCCGCCAGGAAATTTTCCATTTCCATCATTGCCGCCAGAATCAGTATCTAATCCATTTTCATTCTCCAAAAATTTAACATCTTGAACTGCACCAGTTACATCGCTATCAGTTTTAATAGTTGTAGTACTGGAGGATGTGGCCGCACCTGATTGCGAGCACCTGATCGAAACAAGCCTCTGTCTTGGTGGTTGTAGTTTCTTAGCATATGGCAGGCCATTAAAAGTAATCTTATTCAGTAGTAATGGTGGAGATGTTTTGGATCTAATTTCGCTCCTAGCAAATAAAACGACATCGTTTTGGAAATTAACTGCTTTTAACAACCCAAAACTTGATGCAGCATAACCCTCCATTTCCGGTCACCAGCAGCCGTGAGAAGTCGACAAATTAAATGGATTTCCTCTCTGTAAATACCAAAGAAAATAAACAGCCGATCAAACGCAAGTATGAGGAGAACGAGAAACCTACTGAAATTTGAACAAGTGAAATGTTGTCTGTGGCGGCTTGGAGGTGTTTGTTTTTCCGGGGTTATATGCTGTTGCGGGCACGTGCGGAGAAGATATGCGACACGTGTGTATATTTGCTGCTAACTTGGGCGTGGTTATTGTGCCATGCCATGCCATTGATTTTCAGAACAACTAAAAGCGATCGTAACGATGGGCTGAGGTTGAGGATGCAAAGCTGAAGGCAGACCAAAAGAATCAACAGGGATAGTGGATGGAATTGACCAATTCTACCGAAAGTGCGCATCCACCCTGGGCATTGAATTGAACCAGTGACTATCATTCATCGAAACGTGAGAATATGTGCAAAGGAAATGCCAAGCCAAAGCCAGCAGGAATATGTGCTACATTACATTATGTCATTCCCAGGAACTCAACTCCATCCAATTCTTTCGTAGACAGAACGTCATCCCCTCACTAATTAATTAGCAAGTTTATATCAGAAGAGAAGAAAAGTTATTGTATGAATCTAATTAATTATAAATTTATGGACAATAATATAGATAAAGAATTAAAAACAAACAAAGTATATAGATTTCAATTTAAAATTAACATCTTTGATCCTTTAAATTATTCATGCATATTTGAAGACTTCAACATTTTCTTATCCTTCAAGTTTTGAAGAAATAGATAAACTATATCAAACAAACAAACAAACTATTTAAGGATGTTGAAGTATTGGTAAGACATTCACCACAAACAAATCTTTTATGCTTGTTTGTTCACAGACCTTGCAATAATAATCATTTGCTCTTTGTTTGAGATATCACAAGGCTCTTTAATCTCTTTTGCACAAACTCTCATTAATTTTTTTATATTTATAAAGAAATTAATTGATTTTTTTCATCAACATTTTCATTAATCATAAATCTAACACTTTCAATCTCATCTTTATACCAAAGAATCTTTAATATTGTAAGTCATTAATGTTTGGTATTTAATCAGTAGAAAAGATAACTCCAAAAGAATAATGACAAACAATATAATTCTATAATATAATTAAGTTTTGCATATTGTTGAATCTAAATAACTATTTTAATTTATTTAATTATTTTTTCTAAATATAATTAATCAGAATAGTTAATATTTACATCACTAATTAATTTAAATAATTATTTTAATCTACATATAATCAATCCAAAATTTCAAATTTAATGTAAGTAATTATGCTGAATATATTTAATCTAAATAATTATCTTAAATTTCTATTCTAAATATAATTGATCAAATTAATTAACCTTTATCTAATTAATTAATCTAAATATGATTAATGAAAATAAATATTTGATTCATAGAAATTCCATATCTGAAAACAAAAATAAAAACTCACTCTCTCATAAACGGCTCGTCAAACCGTACAATAACTTGGTGTCAAAGCTCAAGAGTGAGTAAAGTTGGAAAAAGAGGGAAGATGGTGCAATCATGGGTCGGGTAGGTAAAAACTTGTGTATTTTTTTAATTGTTTTATTAATGAGAACTTTTAAAATCACTTCTTTTGTAAAAATATGATAGTAAATCTTATATCATGATAAATAGAAAAATATGTGAAAATTTCATGAGATTTTGAAAAGTAAATAAGATTCTATTTAAATATAACTATCTAAAATACATATAATTTTAATAATCTCATCACATTATCAATAAAAAATATTAGAATAAATTATAAATTCATAAAAAAATATGAGATTTTTAAAAAATCTGATTTTAATAATAAACTGTTTTAGATCTATTATTTTTTTATTTTTTATAAAAATATTTTTTATTAATAAAAAATATTTTTTCAATTTTAATATTCTTTAACTTTTTATTTTTAATATATAATATATTACTTTCTATAAAATATATTTTAAAATTAAAAATTATTAAAATATAAAAGTATATTATTTTAAATTAATATTTTAAAAATTATAATTTAAAATTTCTGTTTCCAAATATACATTTCAAATCTTTTCAATATTTATTATGCTATCATATGTATATGATATATTTTTCAAAAAGTTTAAATTTTTTAAAATAAATTTTTTAATTTTATATTTTTGAAAAAATGTATTTTTATATTTTCATAATTTTTAAAAGATATTACTATATGTTTTGTAAAAAAATCATATTAAAAATCATGATTAAAACATTTTTCAAAGCATGCATATATACAAAGAGTATACAATTAGGACACAAGAAGTCTACAACAGAGATATGAAAGGTTTACAAAATTATATTTTTTACGACTTAAACTATTAAAAATATAGGTATTTACAATATATTTTATAAAACGTACTATTTGATATGTAAGGTATACAAGAAGTATATAATAGGTATACAACAAGTTATATTTTTATGAGTTAAAATATCATATACAAGTATTTATATTATATTTTATGAAATGTAAATTCTGGTATGTGCGGTTTACTCCAAGTATACAATTGGTATACAAAAAGTTTACAAAAGGTTTATAAGTATGATACAACAACCACATCAGAAAGCATGAAAAATAAAAAAGATATACAAAATCATTTAAATCGATAAATATTTTTCTTCATCATCAAAACATAGATTATTGAAATTTTTCCTTATTAATTAGTAAAGTATATACAAAGGAGTATAGATAATTATCATAAGATGTGTTCAATAATAGTAAACAATAAAAACTAAAAAGAATCATGAACAAAGAAAATAACCATTAGATAACCATTAGACCTTAATTTATATAATAACAAAGAAAAACACATTATCATGCTTATATTTTTGTTGAAAAAGAACTAAAATTGACACCAAACACTCATTAATGAAGTTAACACATTCAATATCAAAGAAATCAAAATACATTTTAGCCTCATTTTTACTAATCAATACTAAAAAAATAAGCATGCAAAGAATACTACACTTGAAAAATGGGAGACGAAAGAAAATTAAAATCAAATGTGTTCGTCAAAATATTGAACATGCATAGTAAAATCCACAACAAAAGCAAAATAATGATTTCAAATCTTAAAACATAACCTCAATACCAAATAAAAGTAATTCCAAATATTATAAAAAAATTAAAATAAATCATAAAACAAAATCAAACAAAAATCAAAATAGGATCTCAAATCTTAAAATATAATATTATGAATTTCAAGTGTTCAAGAACTAAAAATCACAAAAATGATGTTTAGTCAAGTTGAATAGCATCTAATCAATAAACAAATAGATTTCATTTCAAAATTGAAAATGTTGATTTTCAAGAAGAGGAGAAAGCGTACCATAATCAATCAACATTTGGATGAGTTATTGTAGTAGAAATGATCCAATAAGGAACTAATTGAAAATCAATATTATGGATTTAAGAACAAAGAAGAAGAAGAGAAAGTGTATGAGAGAAGAATAAAAAAGACAGCTGAAGAAGGATAACACATGTATGAGAGAGAAGAAAAAAAGATAGGTAAAGAAGGAGAACACGTGTATGAGAAGAAAGAAAAAAAAGAGAGATGCATGAGATAAGAAGAAAAAAAGAATAAGATATGAGATATTGAAGAAAATTTTAAAAATATATATATTAAAGAGAATTAGGTAAAAATGAAAAAAAGTTTTAAAAAATGTGTTTTTAGTTAAAATAATGTAAATTTGAAAAAAAAGTTTTCTACCTTGGATTTTAAAAATATAAACTAAAAACTTATGTATTTTTATAATTATATCATTAATTTAAGATGTTGGGCCAATTAAGATATTATTACATCATAAAAATTTAATTTAAAATGTCACATAATATTACATTTTAAAATTATCATTTTTAATTAAAATAACTTTTATAATTCTTAAAATACTTTCAAAAAACATAAACCTACACAATTAATTAAACTCATTTTTCCAATCATTTCATAATTTTTTTCTTCTTATAATTCTTTTTTTCTTCCTCTTCATTTGTTATTACTTCTCCCCCTCCTCCTTCTTCTTAAATCTAATTTATTTTTATTTTATTTTTTTAATTATTTGTTATATATTTAATTATATTTTAATTTTTC
Organism: Dalechampia spathulata; assembly: GCA_948192965.1. Classification (NCBI taxonomy): domain Eukaryota; kingdom Viridiplantae; phylum Streptophyta; class Magnoliopsida; order Malpighiales; family Euphorbiaceae; genus Dalechampia; species Dalechampia spathulata. The sequence continues at coordinate 23,931 of CANYBF011109503.1, forward strand.
TACTTTTGTTTGGTTTATTTCATGGTAAATATAAGTAAATAAATATATACCATAATATATAGTATATATGATATATATAATAAGTATTTGTAGTATATGTGATATATATTTATGATAGAAACAATTTATATTTATTTATCATATATATCATATAACATGATATATATTTATATATATTGTATACAATATAATATGATATATATATATATATGTAGTGCGCAAAATCTATAAAACAAAATGAATTGAATTTAGAAATTGAGCAACAAATAATTTTATTAATTTGAAGCGGGTTACAATCTCTAATATAAAATTCTATAACAAAGAATTTAAATCCTCCGATTCGAATTTCGAAGCAAGAACTTGATTCAAGGGCTTTTGTAGCTTGATCTTGAA